>CM046844.1:24091432-24301432 GCA_025618425.1 Heliocidaris tuberculata | reverse complement strand
ATGCATGCAGGCCAGGAGCGAAACCCACCTGTATTATTAATGCGCCGGTAGCTAGTATATTGTACGTCTATGGGCGTGACCGTGACCGTGAGCACGGCGCGCGCTAGCGGACCGGAGCTGGCGAAAAAGGTGCTAAAATTATACAGTGTGTCCCAGAAAAAAGGAAAAAGGAAACCGGATTTCATGGCATAAATTTTCTTTCATAATGAATAGTTTCCTTGATGAGATATACATGTATGAAAAGCTCTGCTTCTCTTTTTCATGTGATGCACAATTTATCATTCGTAATTCACACATGATTGAATTAAAATAGCTTAAAGTGGTGGTACCAAAATTTCATTTGCAGCCGTACAAATTGCAAATTTGAGTGAGTTTTTAGGGTAGTAGGCCCTAAGCGTAATCATATTGAAAAAAGGAAAACATCACATAAAAGGTCATAATTTTGTCTCCTATATGACAGCCAATGCGTAGAAAATCAATAATGTATGCTAGAGAAGAGGTAAAATGAAAACATGCTTGATTTCTGCCCAAATGAGTGGATAGTTGAGTAAGGAGCCATCAGCTTTCCTGACCTATCAGCTGACAATGGACTTAATGCTTAGGTGAATTTTCACAAACATCGGGGGAATGAAAAGGAACATTAGAGATGGGTGGGGACTTGGGGTATAAAAAGGCTGAAAATTACGGATACTTGGGGATTCTCATTGATGACACGCCTTATTTCTGCCACATTCTCTTCCGATATGGCAATTCTTCTTCGACAAAATCAACCCTAGGTTGTTCACATTGAGGCTCGTCCCTCCCTGCTGATATTTTTTATGTTTCTCCAAAACGTAGACTTCGCAGAATAACCTCGAAATCTTTGAAGACGGCAGCACTTTGCTGCATGTTCCCAGAGCGAGCTCATTCCGTTTATAGATGAACACCCTTTATTCTGTGGTCAGATGCATGGTCACGCAACCTAAAAAAGATGGTTTGCTTAATTTTCAGCCTTTTTATTACCCCCAACTATCTTCAATGTTCCTTTAATTCACCCAAGCATTAATTAATTAAGACCATTGTCAGCTGCTAGGTCAGGAGAGCTGAATGGCTTCTTACTCAACTATCCACTCATTTGGGCAGTTCAATCAATCATGTTTTCATTTTACTTTTTCCCTGATACATTTTTTTTTTACGCATGAGGTGTCATATAAAGAGAAGATTATGAATTTTATCTACTTTATTCTTTTTTTCAAAAGAATTGCGTTTAATACCCTAAAAAATCATTCAAAGAAGCAATTTGTTCGTGCAAATTAAATTTTGGTACCACCACTTACCATGATTGTTTTAATTCAGTCATGCGACCGTGTATTATTAATAATAAGCTGTGCATCAAATAAACTGACGAAGAGAAGCTTTTCATAGATGTATAATTCATCAGAGAAATTATTCGTTATGACAGAAAATTTCTGCCATGAAATCCGGTTTCCTTTTTTCTGGGAGACACTGTATAGAAGTCGACGATTTTAGATGGTCACACTGGTCACACAAAGAAGCTACATGTAGTACCTTTATATATAGTCACACTCCCACCCCTTGAATCCGCCGCTCGCTCGCTTGCTCGCTCGCTCCCGTCTCTCTCCCTCTCTCTTTCAGTCTCTCTAGTATAGTCTCTCCCTCTCGCTCTGTCTTTCTCTCTCTTTCTATCGCTCCCTCATTCATGATTAGTCTCTCTCTTAAATGCTCGAGCATCCTCTCCGCCCCCTCCTCCCCGATCTCTCTCTCTCTTTCTATCTCTCTCTTTCTCTCTCTACCACCAAAGCCACAAAAAATATACAAAAAAGTTTAAACGGCTGGTCAAGAAAAAGGTTCATCAAGGATCTGACTTGTTGCTGCTGCAGTTGTCGTCGTCGTCGTCGTTGTTGTTGTTCACTGTAAATCGTCTGAACACTTTTTATAAACGCTTTTCTGTAACACTTTATAAACATCTAAACACGTTTATCATTATCATTTATCATTATCGCCTGTATAATATCAGAGGTCCCTGTTTAATTTTGGAACATTTCATAAACATTTAAACAATGTTTAATAAACACTCAAACACGTTTAATATGAAAATTTTAGAACACTTTGACACGTATAGACAAGTTTAATATGAAATCATGTGTTTAGAAACATACCATCTATAAACATCTAAACACACATCTCAACGTGTTTAAGTTTTTATGAAGTGTTCAAGATTCCCAATTAAACATATAGGATAAAGTATAAACGTGTCTAAGTGTTTATGAAGTGTTCCAAAACTAAACAGGGATTTTTAGCATCATACAGGCGATAATGATAAATGATAATGATAAACGTGTTTAGATGTTTATAAAGTGTTACAGAAAAGCGTTTACACAAAGTGTTCAGGCGATTAACAGTGTTGCAGCTGCTTTTTAGTTCAACGGTTACTCCTGACCCGGCCCGCCCCCCCCCCCTCCCCCCAATTGCTATGTACATCACGCATGCCAGGTAAATTAGGTGTATATAGCGGCGGCAGTGGCGGATTTAGGGGGCACATTCGGCATACCAGTACACAACTCTAAGTGTGTGCCAATCCCCCTCCCCCATTTTTTTTTTTGGGGGGGGGGTGGTTTTTGTTGTTGTTGAGCTGGATAGTAAAAAGAAACCAAAATCAATTGATGACCTTTCCTTCTTTTTTTTCTTGTCAGGAATTTTCCGACTATTGTGCCCCCTCTTTTACAAAAACCTGAATGGATCCGCCCCTGCATAGCGTTGTCATCATTGTCAATACTAGGCTCATTGATTACTTCCTATTGCGCTGCATGGCCTGGTGTCAATAAAGCGCCTGCATGCCCACGTTCACAATTCTTGTGAAAGGAGAGCCAGTCAGAAACACGGAACTCTATTTTTCTTTATTTAAAAAAATGTGTATTAATTTTTTGATTGATTGATTGGCGTAGATCACGGGGATGGGGATATAGTAGTATAGTAGTAGTAGTAGTAGTAGTAGTAGTAGTAGTAGTAGTAGTAGTAGAAGTAGTAGTAGTAGTAATAGTAGTAGTAGTAGTAGTAGTAGTAGTAGTAGTAGTAGTAGTAGTAATAGTAGTAGTAGTAGTAGTAGTAGTAGTAGTAGTAGTAGTAGTAGTAGTAGTAGTAGTAGTAGAAGTAGTAGTAGTAGTAGTAGTAGTAGTAGTAGTAGTTGTTGTAGTAGTAGTAGTAGTAGAAGTAGTAGTAATAGTAGTAGCAGCAGCAGCAGCAGCAGTAGTATTAGTAACAGTAGAGGAAGAGGAGTTAATGTTATTATTTTCATGTTATAAGAATAAAAATAAATATTTCAAAACCCACAGAACCCTATTATTCCAACATAATATCCGGTACTCAGGACCCAAGCTGTGGAACGTTATCCCTGACACAATAAAATACTCCGCATCTCTCGCTAGCTTCTCAAGAAGGATGAAAAAATATTTCACTTCATCTTACAAATAATATGGTTTAAGACACTTCCCCACCCTCCATTGTATCTATTCTCTCTATTCTTTCTTCTCTCTGCCTCTTCGTGAATATTTCTCTTTTCCGTACAATTCTCATGTTGCACCTCCATTCTCCCCCTCTTTTTCCTCTTTCCCCTTCTTTTTCTTTTCTTTTCTCCTCTCCTTTTTTCCCCTCCAATCAAGATCAGCGGTCTCTTTCTTTTTTTGTATGTAGCTATTTTCTTTTTATATATTTATTATGTAATAATGTATTATGTACTAAGGGCACCCTCGCCCCAAACTTTTGCTTTTAGAGGTGTGTCCTCCAACTATGTATGTACCACATTAGTGTATATTTTGTCATATTTTTTGTTCAAAATATATGTACATTATTTTGCTCATTTATTACTTTGTATATTGAAAAGTTGGAAATAAATGTCTTTAAATTGAAAAAAAAATTGAATTGAAAATAAATTTTGTAACTGTAGTTGATAGGCCCACAGTGCTACAAAGAAATATCTCCCTGTTTTTCCACTTCCCAAAAGCGCTTGATCTTTGAATAGGCCTATAATTTTTTTTTTTTAATGATCTATCATTTTTCGCCACCGATGCGCATGATAGATAGTAGAACAGGATGAAAGAGCGGTATGTGGCAATTCCACGGAAAGGATTAAGGACATTCAGACACATTTTACCATTTTTAAACCATAACTACAATTTTTTTGGTGTAATGGTAGAACATTTCAAACATCAGAGATGTAAGATTAGATCAACTGCCTTTAATTTTTCACCAAAAATTCTGTTATTGCCATTAATGCGGTCGGTAACCATGGTAACGGAAGCACATCAAAAAATATTTTGATGTCCTTCCGTTACCGACCGCATTAATATGCGAATTTCATTACTGCTTGGCAATATTAAAATAATTATTATTATTTTAAATCAAAGGCAGTTGATGTAATCTTACATCTCTGATGTTTTAAATGTTCTACCATTACAAAAAAATGTGTCTGAATGTCCTTCCGTTATTGCCCTATGACGAAAATATATAAAGAAAAGGATAGAATGAGGAAAATAATGAAAGAAATGCATAAGCACCGACAAGAGACAAGATAAAAGCCAAAAGGAGAAAAATTTTAGAAGGTCCAGGGGTGTCGATCCGTGTTCAGGATTGAGGGGATGACCGGCGAGGGAGCGAAGCGACCGATCGGGGGAGGGGGTGGGAGGGGGGTATCCCCCTCCCACACCAGGGACTTTTTCAAAAATCTGTCTATAAAACTTGCATTTTAGAGCATGGAATGCACGGATCTACGCCAATGGACGGAACCCCTTAATTGAGAATAACAGTGCGAGCGAACGAATTTTCTTCGATATTTTGGCATTGAAATTATGGCATTTCTTATTTCCTTATACTTCTAATCATTAAAGAATGTGATGGTATTTCAAGATCAAACATAATGAGTTTGGATAATTATTAGTTTTAAGTTAATGTACCATAATTCTTATTTATTTTATCAAAAAATCTTGGGGGGTGATAATACAGGCTATCCCCCCACTTTAATTTTTTTCCCATTTTTTTCTTTTCTTTGGGGGGGGGAGGGGGGAATATGTATTACCCCCCCCCCCCCCCCATCCCCCGGATCGACACCCATGAGAAGGACCATGAGGAAGTACAGAAAGAGAATCATCGAGAGAAAGAGAGAGAGAGAGGGGGTGGATCCAAAATTGAATTTTCTTACTTTAATTCTTTTTATATCGGATTCTGCTCAACTTTCGTTGGTGTGTAAGAAGGAGAAGGAGAAGGAGAAGGAGAAGAAGAAGAAGAAGAAGAAGAAGAAGAAGAAGAAGAAGAAGAAGAAGAAGAAGAAGAAGAAGAAGAAGAAGAAGAAGAAGAAGAAGAAGAAGAAGAAGAAGAAGAAGAAGAAGAAGAAGAAGAAGAAGAAGAAGAAGAAGAAGAAGAAGAAGAAGAAGAAGAAGAAGAAGAAGAAGAAGAAGAAGAAGAAGAAGAAGAAGAAGAAGAAGAAGACAGGAGTGCCGGAAAGGTTCCAGTTGTAGCGTGTGGTCTTTTTTTGGGGGGGGGGCGGGGGAGCACCTCACTATGCTTACTACCTGCATACAGTTTTAATGACAGTCCTTGACAATGCATAAATATTTCTATCGGTTAAAATAATGTAGCTATAATAAAATTGTCCTCTTACAATATAGTTTGAAGCATCAGCTGAAGACAATGAAGTGTTGATAAAAGTCGAAGGGGGCAGGTAAACGTATTTCCTCAAAATATTACCTTTCGTAAAAAAGTAATTTCGGATATTTTTGGATTTCAGATTTTGGGGGAAATCGATACGTCAGTATTTCTTTTGGGTAACTGGTATCCGATTTATGATTCGCCGACATGCTTCATGATGAATATCTCATGAGTGAAATAATTTCATGAAACAATTTCATGAAATCCCCATCGATTCTTTACTCCGACTTCTGTTCTGTAGCTACAACTTTCAATAAATTTGTTTTTTCCTCTTCTTTTGCTTCTTATTCCCTTTTTTTTAAATTTTTTACATGGACTCCTTAAATTCACGAATTTGAACGACACGGTATACTAGTAATTATCTCTTTCTTTTTTCTTTTCTGTTTTTTATTTTTATTTTTTACAGAAACTGCCGTAGAGGGTGTAGTTGATATTTGTCACTGAAACCGCATTGACAGAAGAATGGGGTGAAATAGAATAATAATTATGTCAACATCATGGTTATAGGCGATCCATATCCAGGGGGCAAGTCGGATAAAGAAAAAAAACATGAAAAAAAAACACATTATTATTTGAGGGTGACATAAGAAAGGCCGACAATGGGAGTCTCTTTCTCTCTCTCTCTCTCTATATATCTCTTCCTATATCACCTCCCTCATACTCACCCCTCCCCCCCCCCCCCCCCCCCCCCATCAATTCGCATACAGTCCACACACGTACTATAGTAAGGAGCTCAGATTGGGAAGAATACAAATTAGAATATCTTAAGAACTACATCTTGAAAGTAAATGAAATAAAAATTTTATAACACATTCAATGTATTAGATGCCTCTTATGTCAAGTATTTATTGCGTTAAAAATATACAGTATGATCTGAAATATACAATAGTGTCCTTTCATTATGAAATTTTGCCTTAATAAAGGAAGAATAAATCTCTCAATTGAAAAGGCATTAAACAATAATATAAGTAAAAATTTCTCAGAGACAACTGTTTTAATACCCAAATTTCAGTATAATCAGTCAGACCCAACTCCGGAAAACCGAGCACAGGTATATACTCCGAAAACGGCGTATAGAGCTAGATGAATATAGAGCCCTCATCGTTCACTGCGAGGCAATGTGTACAAAAGGCATGGGGGAAATCGTGCAATGTCGACCTGCTGTTGATAATATATTTTTCAAAAATAATGCTGCGGATATATTTATTTCAAATGTTTGCCATTTGAAAGTCATTTCATATGACGAATCATTCAAGGATTTTGAAGATAATTGACACGCAGCATTATTTTTAAGAATATGTATATCACTGGCAGGTTGACTTTGCAAGATTTTCCCCATGCCTTTTGTACACCCTGTCTCGCACTGAACGATGAGGGCTCTATATTCATACGCCGTTTTCGGAGTATATACCTGTGCTCGGTTTTCCGAAGTTGGGTCTGACTGATAATTGCAAACTTGGAAGGATCTTTGATCACACACATCTACATGTTTGCATACCAATAAGAAGGCAGATTCATAATACTCTCTGTGATGGCTTTAACCCTTCCATGTTATTTGTTATTAACATGATTATATTATCAACACATGGTCTACATCTTAATCAAACAATTAATCAGTTGTTCAAATCAGACAAATGCAAACAAAACGTTAAAAATGCTCAGAATACATGCAATCATATCTGAAAAGCTCTAAATCTGCTCTTGAAACATCAAAAAGAGACCAGGATTTTTTAAAAGTCAAACTTAAGCCGAGGAGAGGTATAAATGAAGGAACTACATAGGTGCACAAGGCATTCAGCAATGGTGGTACGACACATCACACATGTTCTGGCAATAACTGCTCCGCGGCCAAGTTAAAAAAAAAAAAAAAATTATTGCATAACCAAGACTTTTAATGATGAATGGTAGAATAAACTTAACAAAGAATGGCTTCTAGCTCAAGTCCTGATGTAGTTACTCTAAAACCCAGTGGCATACCCAGGATTTTTTAAGGGGGCGTCTTTTTACTCCAAAATTTTCTGACAAGAAAAAAAAGGGGGTATCAGCACTTTTGGGGTGTCTTTTTACTCAAAAATTCTCTGACAAGCGAGAAAAAAAAGAAAAAAAAGAAGCATTTTGGCGTCAAAAAGAAGCTTTTGCTGCATTTCTAAAGGGAAGTGTTTGAACAACCAAAACACCCCCCCCCCCCCCCTCGGTACGCGAATGCTCAAACCTCTGTTATATTTGAAAAAAGAACTCTTTATATTTCCCACAAGTTTGCAGTGAAAGTTTGTGTTGATATTCCGTGTAATAATAATAAGATATGGTTGGGGCATTCAGAGGGATTTCTATAGACATTGTTTAAATGGGAGGGTGTCGTACCACTTCTAGTCCCACGTGGTATTCTTCATCACAATACTTTCCTAACTTTCCTTGTGACTTTATCACATACCCTATTCTATGCCATCATTAAAATATTCAGAACACTTTCCATCCTGCATGTCCTGTAAATCTTTCCTGTAAATCAGGAAGTTTTACGACAATCTTTTCAACGACGAAAAACTAATGTGGGAAGATAAGCAGTGATAAGCATGATAAGACTCAATGAAATCTGTGGTAGTGGAATATAATAGTGAAATATAGAAATCATACTGGAAAAGAGAGAGAGGGGGTATTTAATGTGTCTGTTCACTTCAAAATAGAAAATTTTCCCGCTCTTAATTAGCTGCATGGAGTACTCCTGGCGGACCCGGTCTATATGGACTTCTAGTATACAGCCTGTTCAACATTGAGGGTATTTTATAAAACATCGACTTCTTGGAAACTATAATCAGAAATAACAAGATTCCCCGATATAACACTTGGGGTGTTTTGGAAATAACATTTGGGAGATAGTAAAGTGCGTTTTCCGTCGCTCGCTTCGCTCAATCTCAAGACTTTGAAACGAGATAGTTTCAGGCAGCGAGGACCATGAATATTTCCATAGGTATATGTTATTGCAATATGTCCATGAATATTCAATGTTATGACAATTTTCGGGCACGTCACTGCCTTATCGCCATGGCGCCCAGATATTAGGGTTACCTTACTCTCTATATTGAAATGAGTAACAACAAATGAAAGTGTATTTTTCTTTGCTCGCTTCGCTCGCTCGCAAATTTTAGAAAGGAGATAGTTTCAGGCAGCAATGTCCATGAATATTTCCATAGGATGTTATTGCAATATTCAGGCACGTCGCTGCCCTATAGCCATGGCACCCGAATACTTGTTAGGTCCACTTTCTGTATTGAAATGAGAAACAGCAAAGTAAAGTGCATTTTTCCTCGCTCGCTTCCTTCGCTCTCTCGCAAACTTTGTAAACGAGGTAGTTTCATACAGCGAGGTCCATGAATATTCAATGTTATGACAATTTTCGGGCACGTCACTGCCCTATCGCCATGGCGCCCAGATATTAGGGTTACCTTTCTATAAAAGAACATCAAAGTGCCGCCGCCCCCCCCCCCCCCAATATGAATGATTCCTGGCAACAAGATGACCGGAGATATAGCTTTACATTTCATTACATTTAATTAGTACATTTTATTTTTCTCTCGCTCGCTTTGCTCGCTAGCAGTATTTGGAATCCTACACAGTGGTATTATATGTTTGGGCTTCACATTTGACCCACCTCCTGTCAAATAATTCTGACTACGCTCGTGCCCATACCCTTGGAGGGGCACGCCCCTGACCCCACAGCCGCCACCCCTACTCGGTCGCTTCGCTCCCTCAGAAAAGTCCACTTTTTCCAATGTTGACCCCCCCCCCCCCCGCAAAATCCTAGTTACTGGCCTAGTATACCATTCCAAAATTTGTTTTACAGATTTCCTAAAAGAACGCAATGGACTCAATGGAAGTCAATCCACAGCAGTTCAAAGTTTTCTTAAAGTCTATATTAATCAGCTTTCCCTCCCTAAATCGGCACCAATTATTCTTATTTTTCCATTTTTACATAGTTTGAAAATAAAAATGTATTAACCTATTTGAATGAAAATTGCAAAATTTAACAGAAAATTGCCAAACTATACACGAAAATAGTGATTATATATTCTTCAGAAAGACTTTTATCTTTGATAATATTCATCTTTGATAATATTCACTCCTTTCTAATCAGATTCAAACTCACTTTAAAAAAAAAAACCTCAAATGTGATCAATGATATCTCTTATCTTAATATATCATGATCATTCTATATATCCTAGATTATTTGTTTACATATAGCTTGTATATATTGCCCCTTGCAATGATACCCAACTTGTAAGGATTATTTAATTCGGGTGCGAATTAAGTTACAGCTGAATATGGGGGCGAGTCCAAAGTGAGATGCTGCAAAATGCAGAAAATTATCTGTCTGTGACAAGCATGAGGTACCAGGCTATTGCGGTAATTCGTCAATATTTCCCACTACTTATATCTACATGTAGGATGTACGGAAATTAATATGTCTAATGAATAAACCATAGCATTGTGTATAAGTCTTGCTCGTTTCTGTAGTGAAATCATATTGAATAGTGCCTTTTCACACAGAAGGCACAAGCACTTCTTCCAAGTGAAAAAACATATATCACAAATACATGTCCAATTTCATCTTGATACGAAATTTATTCCAGAAATTCATCATACATAATTCCATTTTGAAAGTGAAGAAGATACTTTAGTGTTCTTTATCCTCAGATATTACTAAAATATCAAAATTTTGGTGGTTTGAATAGCCTACAGCACTATAGGGCTAACGATAGTAATGGTCATTAATTTAAGCCAGCTTCTCTAGATCCTATTCCACTACCATCACAAAACAATGTGATCATTTTCGTATACATTTCTTGCGATGACGGTAGATGCAGACTGCAAACAAAATGACCAAGAGACAGAAAGGAACCACAATCACTAAGAAACCTATTTCCATTGGTTTCCGTTTACTCTCCGGGGGATCACCTGACGAAGAAAAAAAAGAGTATCACAAAATCTGAATAATATACACATTAAATTACCATGTACACACTCACTGCTGTACACTTGAGTCACAGAATTTCCTTCTGGTTTTCTACTGGAATCTATTCACTTTACATATTGAAACCAATAGAATTTCCTTCTGGTTTTCTACTGGAATCTATTCACTTTACATATTGAAACCAGTAGAATTTCCTTCTGGTTTTCTACTGGAATCTATTCACTTTACATATTGAAACCAGTAGAATTTCCTTCTGGTCAGTTTTCTACTGGAATCTATTCACTTTACATATTGAAACTAGTAAAATTTCTTTCTGGTTTTCTGCTGGAATCTATTCACTTACATATTGAAACCAGTAGAATTTCCTTCTGGTTTTCTACTGAAATCTATCTATTCACTTTACATATTGAAACCAGTAAAATTTCCTTCTGGTTTTCTACTGGAATCTATTCACTTTACATATTGAAACCAATAGAATTTCCTTCTGGTTTTCTACTGGAATCTATTCACTTTACATATTGAAACCAGTAGAATTTCCTTCTGGTTTTCTACTGGAATCTATTCACTTTACATATTGAAACCAGTAGAATTTCCTTCTGGTTTTCTACTGGAATCTATTCACTTTACATATTGAAACCAGTAGAATTTCCTTCTGGTTTTCTACTGGAATCTATTCACTTTACATATTGAAACCAGTAGAATTTCCTTCTGGTTTTCTACTGGAATCTATTCACTTTCCATATTGAAACCAGTAGAATTTCCTTCTGGTTTTCCACTTTAATCTATTCACTTTCCTTATTAAAACCAGTATAATTTTCTTCTGGTTTTCCACTGGAATCTATTCACTTTCCTTATTAAAACCAGTATAATTTTCTTCTGGTTTTCTACTAGAATCTATTCACTTTTCATATTAAAACCAGTAGAAAATGGACCAATAGAAACCAGTAGAAGGTTCTACTGGTTCATCTCTAATAGTTTCTAATGGAATTTCGACCTGGGTAAGCACTAAATCTCATTACAGATGATACTTTCACAATAAGTTATCTTAATTTCTACTTTTGAACTTGGGTCAAGCATTATTCTTATGTAATATATTACTAAGCTGAATCTGTCGGTATGCGACCAAACTTGTGTTCATTGTATTCTCTACTGTCTGTATATTGTTTTGTATATATATGCGTACTTATGTCTATTTTCGCCTTGTATTGTCTTGTTTTTTTCAGGCATGCAGTATCCTACATGTACTAGGCTTTGTTATGTTAAAATGCTTATGTTCTGAAGTTATTTTTCAATAAATGAAGTATGTGATATAAACCAGAATACCAATATGTCTACACTTTATAATACAGAAAAGCATGTGGGATTCAGAGCTACATGAACAGTAACGTATTGAAAAAAAATAAGAAAAAAAGGGAAAAAAGAAACTATGATCATCAAACATACACTTAGAAGACCGAAAATTCATTATGATAATTACAATAATGATGGAATTATGGTGATCGATTACATGCCCCAGCGACATTGCTCCTCACTTTATTTGGTCAAATATAGGGTTGCACTTGGGTTTTCATTTCAGGTTTATGGTTAGCTTTAGGGTTAGTTATAATATAGGTCTCGGGTTCAAGTTAGGATCTTTGGTTAAAACTGACCATACAAGAAAAAACATACTTGGAGTTGCGATATTAGTCCTTTCTGTAGGTGATTCTGTGGTAAGTTCCATCAATGGGCAAGGTGAGGTTGCTTTGGTTGTCGGATCAGGCTTTATTGTACAGACCACATTGTTGGTAATGCTGCAAGGTTTATCCACTGTATCGTTCTCTACACTATCGCATTCTGTGCACAGTAGACACCTACAACAGTTATTCACATCAGGCATGAAGTGTACATCGCTACACACCTGGCACCTGAGAGGTTTGTGGAAGAGAAGGTGGAAGAGCTTTAAAAGCAGCAAACCATTGAAATGTACACACAATTTTGCGAATTTTGATACTACATGAACAATGTACCGGTACCGAAAGGGAAATCCAACCTTGATGTCTGAAAGAAAGCAGAAAAATCATAGAAGTAGATTGGTGAAAGTTTTAAAGAAATCGGAGATGCAGTATGAAAGATGACCTTTTAAAAGTTGTAATCACTATAGGATGAGTGATTTTCAAATTGGCCGAATCGGTAATGTCACTGTGGGATGTATGACATTTGCTCCGGCGACAATTAATAATTAATTAATAGTTATTAATCTCTAATTAATAATATTACAAGTTCTATTGATAATGGTACCCACACAATAGGAATGTTCTTAGACTTCTCTAAGGCATTCGACACTATAGATCATGAAATTCTCTAAAGCAAACTTTCACATTATGGCATAAGGGGCATTGTTTCAGACTGGTTTCGAAATTATTTATACGAACGACAGCGATATGTCTGTATTGAAAATTGCATGTCGCATTTAAGAAATATTAATTGTGGTGTTTCACAGGGTTCTGTTCTAGGCCCTTCACTTTTTATTTTGTATATAAATGACTTTCATAGATCATCAAATTCATTGACTTTTATTATGTATGCAGATGACACTAATCTATTTTTTTCGCATAAAAGCCTAGAAACTTTATTTAATGTGATTAATTCGGAACTGAATTCAGTTGCAATATGGATTAAGGCTAATAAGTTATCACTAAATCTAGAAAAAAACAAATTACATGTTATTTAGTAATACTTTTAACGAACTACCTCATCCGATTTTAATAGATAATACACAAATACAGAAGGTGATTGAAACAAAATTTCTAGGCACAATAATAGATAATAAACTTTCATGGAAGCATCATATTGAATCCAGTGACCGGGGTAATAATGATAATGTAAGCGCTTTGGTATATTCTTGTAAAGCGCTTTATAAGCAACCGTTATTATTATTATTATTATAATGTATGTAAATTGATATCCAGAAACATTGGTATGATTAATAAACTCAAATGGTCTTTTCCGCCACTCAAATGGTCTTTTCCGCCAAATATTCTTTTATCACTATACTCCACACTGGTTTTACCATATCTTAATTATGGAATATTAGCATGGGGAAACAGTGCGGCATGCCTGTTAGACAGAGTTTTTTTATTACAGAAAAAGGCTATGCGAATTATAAGTAATGTTAATTATCGCCACCACACAGATGGTCTGTTTCACTCTAATAATGTACTAAAAATTTATGATATTTATCGCCTCAATCTTGCTGTACTTATGTTTCAGTATCATAACCACGAATTGCCCACTGTCTTCAATAATATATTTACAGTAAATAACGAAATCCATCATTATCCCACTAGACAAATCAATCTGTATCACTTGCCAAGAACTCGTACAGCATTAACCCAGAATACTTTTTCATTTACTGCTCCTAAATTTTGGAATTCCCTCCCTTTAAATATACGAGACAGTATAAGTTTAAGTACGCTCAAACGTAAATTGAAAAAATCGCTAATTGCTTTTTATGAACATCGATCCCTCAGTGATCCTGATGACGATTGTTGTTTACCTGTGTAGCAAAATCTATAGACGAAATGAAACCTTCAAGATCTTGTCCCTTTCCCACCCTCCCGTCCTCACCCCCACCTGTCACTTTGTCATTCTTGTTCCGTCTTTTGTAAAGTTTACTCCTTTAAAACGTTACTATTTTCCTATTACTATTTCCAGCTTTTTGTGTTTACAATATTTCTCAGTGCTTTCTCTTCGATAGCAAGTGTGTTATGTCTATAATTTGTTTGCTTTCCATGGCTATGTATCTGTCTTCTTCTGTTTTTTCCCTTTTATTGGGCATTTTATGCATGATTGCCCAGTCTAGTTCTTTTTATGTACTGTATTTGTTACGGGGTTCCAGATATAAACTTTATTCTGAAAAATACCAAAGAAGAGAAGACATTCAATGTAGTTACTGTGTGTGTGACATCACCAAAAGTGTAATGATGTCATTTAATATCAATGACAATCAAATATAATCATTATGCTTCTGCATAATCCTGACAAAATAACTTGTATCATTTTGTATGGAATTCCACCATGAAACTGTATTGAATAATCATTTTGATCTATAACTAACATGAACTTAGAATTTTAAATCATAGTAAAGTATTAATCATAATCTCAACCTTTAAGATTATAGGGGTATATTGAACCATGGAACAGAAGTAAGCAACATCCCAACACTTTCTAGTCGATCCCTTATATCATTTAGGAAAATGCAGGAAAGCTTTCCTGTATTGTGTCTATATATGCCTGCTTTGCACTCTGTTCCAATAGTTCAAGAGTATCCCTGAACGTCTCCCAAACAAATAAATCTTAGCATGGGCACGTTGACACTGGTCTAGTAACACTAAGGTAAATCGGACTAACTTTAATCTCTGCTGACCTCACATACCTATTACCCATGCCTATTATAGGAAGTGACACCAACCCACACCAAGGTTGGATTGCCCTTTAAACTACTCTCATGAAACTAGGCTTGTGTAAACACAATTACTATTTACAATACCAACACAAGTCTTAACCTTGGATGTGTTCCCACTAAGTACTATACTAATTGAATGAAGATTACTTACACAAAGGACCAATTATCTAAATCCCTCACTGTAAAGGGGATATTCCCTACACAATCCATGCACCAGAGAAACAATCAGTGTACTACAATAATATTAATACAGGTAGTTAATTCTCTTCTAAATACCTTCAAATGCTGTTAATGCCCATTTATGAAATGATACTTCCACCTGTCTTGTTGCTATAAAGCTCTACATATTACAATATCTTAGTATGCCATATACATGTATTAATTCCCCCACCTTATGTTAGGCCATTAACATGATACACATCAATCTAAAACTATTTCTATTTCCCTTCAACTGGACAACAAAACATATAATTGAACTCATAATTCTTAATTGTGACATACTCCTAGTATACCCTTAAATATGCCAATATGTGAAGACATACACTAACTTATTCCACGCGGGATGGAGTAACCACAAACATCCCTGAGCAAGGAACAGTACTCTCTTTGTTTTAAGCTCTCTCTCTCTCTCTCTCTCTCTCTCTCTCTATTCTGTTTCCACTGCCAAGCTATATACATGTACATCTTTAGACTGACATCGTATAGCCTGTGCCTGCATGATTTTCAGTGCAAGATTTTGTAATTCTTCTCAGCTTTTCATTGCATTTCCAATGGAAATGTAAACACCAGGGGCCCGTTGCACAAAACTTGCGTTTAATCGCAACTCCTAAAAATCAAACGCAAGTCCTCAATGCGCTCTTCTGATTGGCTGAAAATAAAGTTGCGTTTGATTTTCCTGCGTTGCGTACAAACGCAAGTTTTGTGCAACGGGCCCCAGGTTAGATAGTTCTAAACTTTAAAAAAAGTACATATCACTCTTGCTGTAAACAAGGTTAGAAAGTATTATTTCTTACCTGAAAAATACCAAAGAAGAGAAGACATTCAATGTAGTTACTGCGTGTGTGACATCACCAAAAGTGTAATGATGTCATAGACACATAACCCAGTTGATGCCCTCTTCTTGAAAAAGTGGGCTCTTCTATTTCCCCAGGAGGGGTGTGGGTTAGCTTTGTATGGCACTTGTTTTATATAATTAGTTTTGATAATCCTGAATATATGATATAAGTGCATGAGATTAAATTACAAAAATTATTATGCAAAATTGTCTCTATATATGTAGTTAAATTAAAGGGGGTGCCTTTTTCTGCTCAGTTCCACATATTCATGTTTTGTCTTTTTGCCAGGGACCAGCGCTTCTAAAAGCTCTGCTTCTAAGCTGGTCTCTGTTTTCATTCTCATTTTCATAAAATTAATCTTACGTAGTCTTCATTGATGTTACTTTTTTTTTTTCTCTCACAACTCAAACTTTAATGCACTTTCTTTTGCTTGAAATGATCGAAAAATGTTTTTGCACTAAGTTGTGTTGTCAATTATTTTGAATATTGTAAGTTTCATAATACTTATTGTTATATACTTTGAAAAATGAAAATGTAATGAAATAAAATCTAAATCTGAAATCTGAAATCTGAAATTGCTCCCGCGACAAATGCTCCTGCGATAATTGCTCCGACATTTGCTCCTGCGACAATTGCTCCGTCGATAAAAATGAATATATGCGACAATTGCTCCTGCGACTATTGCTCCTGCGACAATTGCTCCGTCGATATTTGCTCCGATCGAGCGACAATTGCTCCTCGACAACTGCTCCGTCGATAAAAATGAATATGCGACAACTGCTCCGCGACAATAAACTCGGTTTATAGATAGAAATGAATATAATAATAATATCTGCATTTATATGGCGCCTTTCCAGTTAGTAACTGACCAAAGCGCTTTACAGTGTTTTGGATCCATTTACGATTCTGCACTTATAGTGCACATTCTCCACTCCACTAGGGAGCATTCCAGTCTGGCGGCCATTTCACAGGCGCACAAATACTATTCCAGTCACAATGACATTCGCATCCTACTTCTTTAAAAGAAGTCTTATTTTTGTGGTCAAAATACACTCTGGACTTATAAGATATTTAAATGGTATATTTGGTCACGTCACTGCCAAATATTACTTCGATGTTGCAAATGTTTGCTGAGACAGTCCAAAACCACCCTGTTTCTAAACATTACGAGCGAGCGAAGCGAGCAAGGAAAACACACCCTTTGGGTGATAAAGTATCATTTCGTCATCAAAATACACCACAGGCCTATAACCTTTCTAAAATATATTCGTCCGCCTCCCGTTGCATGCCCAATTTGTTTGCCTTCCCAGTAAGTTTCACTCTAGATTTTCAGTGAGCGCAGCGAGGGACGAAAAATATACAAAATACAATAGATGATTTATAATGTACACCTATACTTGCAGAATTCGAGGATATAGTCGGACACCTCGCTGCAAAAAAAATATTATGATATGCGGGCATCCGCTGCTGGAATAAGAATGACTGCTGATGGAAAACTTCTTGTTTCTACACTCTAAAAAATGAAGGTGCAGAAAAGGTGCAACTTTGCAGAAAAAGGTGCAGATTCAATTCCACCGCTGGATTGGAGCAAATTTGCACCTCTCACGGCTATGTGCTCGCCTCCAGCATGGGTGGTGCAAGTTTGCCACTTAGCTTAGTCTGAGTCGCATTCATCCTTGCTAGATATATTCACAAGACATGCGGCGAACTCTATGATTTTACCCGAATAACGTTTGTTCTTGAAGTAAACGGGGCAATGGAAAATATTTTATTCAAGAATAAATGTCAAGTACTATCAAATAGGCCCTACTATTGACATCCAATCGTTTACACTCCAAGTTTAAGTCTGCAAGTTTTTTTGCGCAACGTCTAAGACAGTTCGGATCCACGAACCACCAATAAGAGACCGCCATATAATTTCCCCTTATGATAGGCCATTATCGTATTGCATTCAAATTTTTTGCTTATCTCTTTGTCAAACCCCCTTGTATTGAACGGTTACATCCACCTGTATTTTTATAGTCAGAATGCAGATTGCATAAATTAAGTGTTGCTAGGTTGGTCAAGCCAAAATGTTTGTCCAACCTAACAACGTCTAATACATGCAATTCACATTCTGACTACTGAAAAAGAATAGCTTTTTACACGTGAATGTAATAGTTTGGCACTGGGCAAACGCCGGGGGTAAACGTGTATAAATTTGAATAAATTACCAAAATGGCCTATTTACAGATTATTTAGTAAGCAACACAATATCTGACTCATTAAAATCGCATTACAAGTAATTCTTCTATTAAAAAAAAAATGTGCTTCTGGTGGTTTTTTTTTTTTTTAATGTTTCAAATCCCATTTTGTGACTATGTGTGAGTACGTAGGAGTATATGAGATCGATTGATTTGCTTTCTTTCTGTATGTGTTTCTTTCTGTCTGTCTATTTGTGTGCGATTTACTTGCTTTTACGATTCATTGGGTCAACGTTTTATATGGCTAAATGCTCTTTTTGTTTTGACACAATTCTCCTATAAAATATCTCTCGTGTAAATATTATTATTTTGTTTTACAATATGGTATCCTGTTTGCGGTAACCTCGCAAGTCATAAGGGCCGCTATTCATAAGGACCGCTATCCACAACGCGTGACTAAATGAACACAGCGGTCCTCTATAAGCAGCGGCCCTTCTAAATAGCGAGCAAACCATAGACAAATTACCTCGCTATTCATGAGGACCTCTATTTATAAGGACAACTATTCATAAGTCATAAAGATCGCTGATAACGCATGTTAAATGAATAGCGGTCCTTATGAATAGCGAGCCGACCCCTTCTGTTTGAATTGCACACCTTTAGTTTGCTTTACGTCACAATATCTCATGTACCATGACCTGTATCACATTTGTATCTTTTTATGGAGAATGAAATAAATGAACTGAATTGAATTCATTGTTCGGAAAAAAAAATAGAATATTTTCTGGTCATCCGCATTTTGTTACATGCACTGTGTTTGGTTGATTGTGCGTACATTTAAGAAGTACTAGGTGTAAAAAAAAAAACATTTGACACTTTTGTTTGTTAATAACTCAAAAGTTATAACTCGTATCGGACTGAGGTTTTCAAAGTGTAAAATTGAAGGATTTCAAATTTATTTGGAATAAGTTTTGTGAAGTTCGCTTTAGTAATATTCTTAAAATAATGCTCTGAATATTTTATTAGATTTTCACTTTTTGAAAAATCAAGGCCACAAAATCTGTGTGTATCAGTAATTAATTCAGGGCTGAACAATGGCCATTGTGCACTGCAGATGAAATCCCAGAGCACGTCTTTTAGCCCAGAGTCATGAATCCAGAGCACGTCTTTTAGCCCAGAGTCATGAATCATTAATGAAACTGGATAGCAAAAGGTTGGCAGGAAATGCCAGGTGCAATACACAGTGGCAATTGTTGTGTTCTGAATTAATTACTGACACACACAGATTTTGTGGTCTCAATTTTTCAAAAAGTGAAAACCTAATTAAATATTCAGAGCATTATTTTAAGAATATTAATGAAGAATATTTCACAAAACTTATTCCAAATAAATTTGACATCCTTCAATTTTAGACTTTGAAAACCTCAGTCCGATACGAGTTAGAACTTTTGAGTTATTAACAAACAAAAGTGTCAAATGTTTTTTTTTACACCTAGTACTAGGAAAAATGACACTTAGTTCGTTAATAGCTCAAAAGTTAATACTCGTAGATGAGACTGAGGTTTTCACATTGTAAACTTGAAGGATGTCATATTTATTTTGACTAAAGTTTATGACGTCTCTTTGAATACTTTTCTTACAACCATATACTCTGAATATTTGATTAGGTTTTCACTATTTTGAAATCTGGTGTGTAGACCCCAAACGCAACCCAAATGCAAGTTTATTGCTGTTGATGGCAGGGATGCATACAATGATATTCTGTTATTCAAGCATCTAGATATGTTTCATAGATTTTTTAATGTATGTTTTAAAATATTTTTCCCAACCTCCTAAGCTCCACCCTACAAAGCTCCAGATCTCATTCCTGCAATGACGTCAACAGCCAATCATCAGTCAGCTACTACACTAAGATTCGAAAGACAGTGGAATGTAACTTCCCGCAGCTCAGCACATGCTCACAATAGAATTGCATGCTTTCAAGCATTAGGCCTACCTCCTCATTACCATTCTTTTCCATGTGATGCTACATTGTCTGACATAACAACTCCTATGTAGGCATGGTATGGTCTATTAGAACAGATGGGGCATCTCCGGTAAAGCTACATACCACTGTCCTCCTTAGTTCTCTTATGACTGACCGATGATGTTTTTGCAGGAATGAGATCTGTGGCATATTTTAGAGAGGAGCTTAGCATTTATGAAAAATGATTTCAAAAATATTTTAAAACTTTATGAAATATATTGAGATATTTGAATAACGAATTATAAGTTGTATGCATCTCTACACATCATTTGGGTTACAGGGGACCTTCAATTCAGAGCACAACACTTGCCATTCAGCGTGCATGGCACTGGAAATTCCAGAGCACCTCTTTTTGAGCTAGATTCATGAATTATTAATGACACGTACTATTGGCAGAAATGGCAGGTGCGATGCACAATGGTGTTGTGTTCGTGCAAGTGCACCCTTGGCATGCGATATCGATATGCATGAGTGCAAGTATGCGTGTAAAACGTGGCTGAGATCGATGCCGCGGTTGTGCAATGACCCAAGGAGTTATCACTCCTTGAATGGCCAAGCTAGCTAGCTAGCCACGTGCGTACGCTAAGCCTGACCTCAAAAAGCAAACCAATTCAACAACGAAAAGAATTTCTTTCGAGTTTTGTGGTGATTCCCAGTGTTACGGGTAAGTTCAAGTAAAATTACTTTTTCAGCCCAAATATAGTTCTCAAGAAAATGTCGACAAGAAGTAATAGTTTGCTCTAATAAAATTATGTGACTGAATAGTGAATGAGAATTTTCGACATAGGCACATTTGTTTTAAAACTGTGTTTTGGCTTTGCTTTGATTTTGATTTTGCACCCCCCCCCCCCCTGTTTCGTTTAATTGTTTGTTTGTTTGTTTATTTTTGTTTTGTTTTGTTTTGTTTTGTTTAATTTTTGTCTTGTATTCATCCAGGAATAATAATTTTCCATTTCCTTTTTATTAGGTGATAAAGGAAAAATGTTACAATTTCATGTAACATTGGAGCCGGGGAAGAAGAGGATTTTCTCCTTTCCTGAAGATGAGGAGTTGTCACTTGAATCAGCACATTCGTGGAAGCTTTGGTATTGAAGGGGCGTTTCATCTTCAGTATTTTGATGAAGAGTGGAATGACTGGGTTGATCTTGAAGACATTCCTAATAACAAGGCACGTCTTCGTGTAATTGTTGACACCCATCTTGAAATTAGACCAGTTGCAGCTGAGACAGATGGAAATGTGCAGGCGGTGGAAGACGACCCGGAACACCAAAATTGGTATGTATGGCGCTTTTAGGAAGCAGCTCTACCACAATGCTTATTCTTTAAGCAAGGTTTGACACTTGCACTTGACCGGGGAAAGTAATTTTATATGCGGGATTGCGGGGGGGGGGGGAAGGGAAAATTCAGATAATGAAATTTTACTTGCGTGACTGGGCAAAAAGCCTTTCTTCTATAATGTTGGCAGGAGTGCAGTTGTCATGTACATTACATGTTAAATTGTGAAAAATAAACCCAGTGTGGACCCCTGATACGGGTCATACAATAAACAGTAGACAGATCGATGAATAAAAATGATTTTAAAAAAGAATAATTCTCAGAATGTCTAATTCCTGAAAGATAGAACTTATTCGCAAGTATATATATTTGAAGGGATCAAGATAAAATAAAAATCACCTAGAATTATAATATGCTAATATTTATTTGTATTGATAAGTTATATACGTGTACTTGTAATGAGACACTGTCTTAGTCATTCCAGTTAGACTGCAGCAGCATCTAGTTATATTCTTCTATTTGAGTAAATTTTTATTGAGGTCTACTCTGCAACATTTTTCATTCAACTTATTATTTTTATATCTCTCCTTCAGTGATGCTACACAAGAACAGCTGAATCTAATGTGGCATTTGAGTTACACCGTTCCCGAAATGCCGGAAGAGCTGGATGAATTACTTAGAGGTGGATAATGGTCTTGGCGTGAGGCAGTGAAAAGCCGTTACCAAGAGTTTCTTAAAGATATTTACACTAAAAATTTGTTTGAAATCGTGAATGGAATGTTAAATAATCTCGTTCCTGTGTCTTATGATAAAATGAGAATAGTATGTGACTCTATTAGATACGTTTCTTGCCAGTATGGCGCTTGCTCCCGAGATTGCCTATGACCTTTAATGTCAGGGCCGACTTTCCCTTTAAGGATAAGATGGGATACTTCTTAAAAATTTCCTATCGGATTTTGCTCAAACTTTCAGTGATCTGTTTCTTTATGTTTTATGCTTCTTTTAAAATCAAGTTGATATCAGGTTGGACTTCCCCTTTAGATATACGTTAGTGAGTAAAGCGATCATATATATATATATATATATATATATATTTGCTGAAACCTCCAGCATTATATACTTGCATTTGTGATAAATACTTTTTGAGATTAGAATGTACAGAGTATGTGGTTATCTCACTGTTTCCAGTGTTTGCTAATTCGTATTATTGCATTTCATCGTTATTATATATAGTTGCTGGGTACATCTCATCTATCCAGTAATACTTGTACTCATTTGTAGCATAATTCCTTTATACATTCCGTCAGCACGTGTCATACAATGGGAAACATCCAAATTTTGTTGAGTAGTTTTTTTTTTGAAGCACATATTTTGTGCAACTATTTTACCTCACATGACGCTAGTGATATATGTGCAAGATTTTGGATTTGCACTGGTGTATACATCCTACTGATCATACTTTGGTATTATTTGGGTTCAGTAAGTGCCCCACAAAATGCCACCAAGAACAAAGAGTACAAAAAAAAATCTTTCAGATTTTTGGCTCTTTCTCTTCACGATGCTTTTATAGTCGATGTCAGTTATTTAGGTAATGTATGATGGAAAGTATGCTCATCTGGTGGACCACACTTTGTAATTTCCTCAGTTCAAGTCGATGTATAATATTGATATTTTTTAAAAGATGACACTCGAAAGGGTGAATACAATAGAAGTGAAATATTTCGTCTTGCAGAAGATGGTTTAATAGCATGTGTTGTATACATTTCATTTTATTTGCTATGTTATATTATTTTCCAAGCTACTGCTTTTCAACCTGGGCTATAAAAAACAACAACAAAAACAACAAAAACAACAACAACAAAAAAAAAAAAAAAAAAAAAAACAACGGTCGTGATGAAGATGATGACTATTATTATTATTGTTGTTGTTGTTCCTATTATTTTAATTATCATCATTATCATTATATATTTTCATTATTCAGTTTAACAGTTATGCTCTCTTGCCCACAATCCATTTGAGTGTTAGTTTAGCAGGCCTCAAGTATTCCTCCTTTTTGTCCCCGCCGAACGAAGTTCGCGAGGGGACTATGAAACGGGCTCCGTTCGTGTGTGCGTGTGTGTGTGTGTGTGTGTGTGTGTGTGTCCGTCCGTCTGTCCGTGCGTGCTCAAATGTTAGAAAATGCTACTTCTCCGTCATTTCTTGGCCGATTTTGATTCCGATTGTTTTATCTGATAGGGATGGATGGGGGCTTCCAAACTTCTACACAGAATTTTGAAATTCATTAATTATGCAAATTTATGCAAATTTATTCAAAATGGCTGAAGGTTCATAATGTTTTCATGTTTTATATTTCAGTTGTATACATGCATTGTTGGTATTCTCTTCTTTTGCATGCAGTAACATTATTATTTTATTCACTAAAGTTTTTCACTGAAGTTTTAAGGTTCAGGCTAGTTAATTTCCACAGATCTGCACTTCCGGCGGGGACATTTATTACGCATTGCGTAATTTACTCATTCACTTGTTAAGTAATGAAACAAAGTATTAGAAAGTGTAAGTAAAGTACGATGTTTAAAAAAAAAAAAAATTTTAACATGCAATTCTTGAAAGGTGTTGAAAAGAAACAGGTAATTCTTCATTGTGTCCTACGACGGATGCAGTTTATAGATGTACAGTGTGTACAGTATTCTGTTTTGCTGCTGTGTTTTTTATTGCCGATATTTTGCCCATCCATTGACAGCTCATTTTACTAATGTACGTACTTATTTGAAACCGTATTCTTGTATTTATATTTATTTTCTTACATTTTGCAAACAAGTATTGTTGTGGAAATCTCTTTTTACTTCAGAATATATTGAAAACCAGTCAGGTAGTGTACATTGATCTGATGTACAAAAACAAAAGACAATTAAACGTTAATGTAAATATAATTTCAGCATGTATTTTGAAAGCTTGTCTTTTTTGATAATTATGTATGGTAATCATATTTGATATGTGCTTTATTCGTTCACTGTGTGTTTATGCGCATGCGTGTTAGCGTGCGCGAAAGGGTGTGAGTGCGCGTGCGAGTGTGTGTGGTGCGTGTGTGCGTGCTTGAGGTTGTATCCGTGTGTGGGACTCGTAAATAGTGTACCTGTGAAGTGCAAAATTGCACCCAAAAGGCACACTTTTTGAGTACAATAATGCACCTTTATTACAATTTAAACAGGTGCAAATAAGCGCCTTTTAAGAGCAATCCTGCACCTTTCAGGTTCAAAATAATGCACCTTTATTACAATTTAAACGGGTGCAAATAAGTGCCTTTTTAGTGCAATCTTGCACCTTTCAGGTTTAAGATAATGCACCTTTTTTACAGTTTAAGCAGGTGCAAACAAGCACCTTTTTGGTGCAATGTTGCACCTTTCAGGTTCAAAATAATGCACCTTTATTGCAATTTGAATAGGTGCAAATAAGTGCCTTTTTAGTGCATTCTTGCACCTTTCAGGTTCAAAATAATGCACCTATATTACATTTTATACAGGTGCAAATAAGCGCCTTTTGGTGCACTCTTGCACCTTTCAGGTTCAAAATAATGCACCTTTTTACAGTTTAAGCAGGTGCAAATAAGTGCCTTTTTGGTGCAATCCTGCATCTTTGAGGTGCAAAATAGCACCTTCATGTAAGGTGCAAATTTGCACCTTTAAAAAAGGTGCGAAAATTGCACCTTTAAAGGTGCTCCCAGTGTGACATTCGTCTGCACCTCTAAAGGTGCAAAGTTGAGCCTATATTTCTTAGAGTGTAGAGAAGTCCACCCTATAGCTACGCTATAAATGCAAGACAGTAAGGACAGTAATACTTTGTAGCCCGAGACATAATTTCAGAAATATTTTTGGCCCATGGATAAAAATAATTAAGAACCCGGGCCCTACATGATTACGAGCGAGCGAAGCGAGCAGGCCGAAATTATTACTCGGGAAATGGGCATTGAACATGAAAGTGAGTGAGATTAAGAACATCATTTATTTGAAACAGGCATTTTGACGTGAATACTATATAGCGAAGCGAGCAAGTTTTAAAAAATTAGCGTTTTATTTTTTTACCCCATTATTAACCACATTTAATGGGGGTGGGCAAACTTTCGCCCATAGCATTTTCATGGCGGGTAGCAACTGCCCCCTACCACAGGATCTTGGACACACCTGCTTCATTTCTTTATCTTTCTTTCTTTTTCTTTCTTGACTTCTTCCTTGCCCTTTTCTTTCTTTCTTCATCCTTTTTTATTCCACACAACCGAATGTATACCGACACGGGCATTGTAGTACCAAGGGCAAGTTTTGAGCGGGAGGACACAGCCACAAGTCCCGTCCCCTCCCCCAATAAGCCACTGGACTCAACGTACATAGGCCTTTGGAGGTTTTTATTTTGATTGCTCTTTTACTTTATCATGGTTTATGAATTTGCTTTCGCTGCCATACGCTTGACGTTTGCTCTGATTCTTGTCTGTGTTTTGTTTTTTAGTTTTGGTCCTAATAAGCCGACACCAGCTCAGCGCGGCAGGAGCCGGGGAGCTGGTTCCAGGCATAATTATGACCAGCTTAGAGAGAGAAAAACCTGTACAGTTTAGTCAATATTTGTTTGTTTTTGTTTGCAAGGCGTTTGCCTGCTCCACGTTGGGGGAGACCCGGGAGCGAACACTTAATACCCCTCTTTACCAGCTTAAAAAGTTGAACTTGGCAACCCAGAATGATTTCCGTACGTTGATAATAATGGTATATTTTATCTTTTATGCTTGTATTACTTTTGTTTATATATATTAAAAAACAACAACATGCAGTTCCGCATGGGGGAGTCAGGGAGCTGGTGGCATTATTATGATATTTTCTGTTTGATAGAGTACTGCCATATTAATAAGTATAATATGTCAATTTGTTTTGTTTGCGAGGCATTATGCAAGCTCCACGTGGCGGCAGGCCCGGGAACGAACACTTAATTCCTCCAATTCCCAATATTTTGGGCGTGTATTCCCTTCCCCTCACTATTACACTATTAAATTGAACCTATGAACTTTAGCAATTCGCAACAACCCACATACAGGACTAGCTTGTTTTCCCCACTAGCAAGTGCCATGACTAGTAGATAAAATGGATATTTAGATATAAATATTCGCCATCATTTACTCAGTTTTGTTAAAACTGTCCAAGATAAAGAAAGAGAGAGAGAGGGGGGGGGGGGGGAGGGGGTGACAAAATAATAAAACATATAGATATTAATACTCAAAATAAAATGCAATGGGTAAATAAATTGAAAGAAGGCAAAGGAAATGGTTCCATTGCTCTTTTGGACGTGTCTTTCGTCATGTGCGGACGTGTCTTGTGAGCTCTCTCTCGCTACAAACGTAACGTCGTCCGAAAAACCGTCACAAACGCAATATAATACACGGTATTATCTGTCGTATATTGGTAATCACCACCAAAATAACTCTGCACCTTATTCATTTTACCTTACATCGATCTGATTTTGATTGGACTCATCATCAATGATATTGTGATACTACGTCGTTACCATGGTCGGCACCAATACACGCCAAGGTAAAATACAGGCGGATGAACTAGCTACAACTATACGCACGGAATTGAACATTGCTTTGGAAAGTGACGAGACAATTGACAAACTGGTGAGTGCTATAAGAAAAACCATGATTACTGAAATTACCCCCATCATAACCAAAAGTGTTGCTGAAACATTAAACGCTACTTTCGAATTTGAACTTCATGAACGAGATGTCCGCATTGCCGCTCTTGAAAATGAACTCAAATCTATCCGCCTTCAAAATGAAGAAGCGGAACAATATTCACGCAGGAACTGCCTAATATTTCAAGGAGTGACAGAAGCTGATAATGAAAATACTGATGAAACAATTGTTAAACTATGCAAGGAGAAAATGCAAATTGTAATTGAATGTAAGGACTTAGACAGAAGTCATAGACTTGGCCATAAGAAAGGTGACAAGCCAAGGGGTATTATTGCCAAGTTTGCCAATTACCACTGTCGTGATGGAATATATCGTGCCCGAACACTTCTCCGCAAATGCGAAGGGACTCCCGTGTTCATTCACGAGAGTCTCACTAAGTCACGAAGTCAGTTATTTTGGAAAGTGAAAACTGACTTCAAAGATCATGTAAAAGTGGTCTGGACACAAGATGGCCGCATCATTGCCAGACTCAAAACAGATGACAAAAAGGTAGTCATCACGAACAGTGATGATCTCCATAAACTAAAAGTCAATTCGAATGACAAGCTGCTTTAACAATGAGACGTAACTCCATTTGATGAGCCTGTATTGTGTGGGACGATCACCGATTGTGCCCTCCATACATGTCTTTTGGCATTTTGATGACCTGCACACAACTTTCAAAAGTTCTTGTAATCTCTATTGTGATTCGTCCAATCTTCCGATCACCAGATCGCGTCGACTCATTCTTCTCCGAATGAACAAGCCATGCCACGGATCACTGCATCAATCTGCGTCGTTTGTCATCTGACCGTGCGAATGATTTCTCCGACTGGTTCAACGTACGCAAACTAGCAACGATTCACGTCACAATCATTACAATAGGCCTATCATGATCTCAACTCTTCGTTTATTATCTGCCAGTCATGCAAGAGCCTTATCTACTTATACAAGTCAAACCTTCTGGAACGATTTCAAATTATGAATGGGGTTCACGGAGCGCATCATTGAAAACATGCTCTTGTCTCTTATGGCAGTATACTGTGCAGTTTGTATTGAATTTTACGGAAACACACGATGGCGACCGTTATATTTTCATTGAGCCCACGTTTGAAGCATTTTATTTTTATCCGAATTCGTTTTGTACAGACTTTTAAAGACTTTTTTTCCCCTTAAACTATCTTTTTGTTTTGCTTATTATGCTGTTCTTGTATCGATGTCTTTTGTCAATATTACGTATAAATACCCATGTGTCTGTTGTAGAAAGCCCGTCAAGAAGAATCAAAAAGGTCTCCGTTGTACTGTATGCAAAGGTTGGGTGCACATTAGCTGTGTTGGAATAAGCCCCCAAGTTTACGATAACTTATCAATTTCCTTTGAGAACTGGCAGTGTCCAAAATGCATATTTCAAGAACTTCCTTTTCCTTCTGTGGAACAATTAAATTCGGAATTAATAACAACTTCCATCAATCCAGAATTAGATAATTTACAAAGTAATATCAATCAGAGTAACCTAATATATGAAAAACTGAATTGCAGGGGTTTAAAGATATGCCAGCTGAATGTAAACAGCCTCATAAGGCATTTAGATGAACTGAAGTCACTTTTATTCTTTAACAAAATTGATATATTTGCTGTAAACGAGACCAAGATCGACAGCTCTGTTAATGACCACGAGATAGCAATCGATAATTATGTCACGATTCGAAAAGACCGTAATCGTCAGGGTGGAGGTGTCGCCCTCTATGTTGACAAATCCTTAAAAGTGGAGATTTTACACCATGACTCTTTCAGCGGTCTAGAAACTGTCGCTGTTGTTGTGCATTCAAAGAATTGTAAACCACTCTCAGTTGCTACATGGTATAGACCACCGAGTTCTACAATTGATGTACTCGAGGCGTATGAAACATTTTTACGATATATTGATAGTCTGAAGAAAGATAGCATATTGGTTGGTGATATGAATTTTGATTTGTTATCGCAAGTACCTTCATCTCATACCAGAATGTACCATGAAATTAACGATCTCTTTGCTTTCAAGCAGATGAATACTACCGAACCCACGAGAGTAACTAGCCAGTCCGCCACTCTAGTGGATCACATGTTATGTAATTGTTCAAATAGAATTCAATCACATGGTGTCATTCATAGTGGATTGAGCGATCATTCTATAAGCTTTCTGGTTCTTAAGTCGGAATCGACTGCATACCCACGTACAATTCAATTTAGAAATTGTAAAAACTTTGATATTGATAAATTTACATTTGACCTTAGAAATCAACCTTGGGAAACAGTAAAAGGCTTTGAAAATATTGATGATGCAGTTGGAAAATGGCAGAAACTGTTTATTGATATAATTGATAAGCACATGCCTATGCGAACGAAAAGGTCAAAACAACGCAATACTCCCTGGATGAACTCAAACATATTTAAACTGATGAAAGACCGAGACAAAGTCAAGCATAAAGCTTTCAGGACCAAGAATGATGATATGATGTCATTATACAGAAAGCTTCGAAATAAAGTTACATTTGAAATTCGAAAGGCTAAACGCAAATATTTTACTGATAAATTTTCTAATGTGAATACCGATCCAAGAAAAACATGGAAAATTTTAAAGTCAGTCATTTCTGATAATAAAAGTGACTCTTCAATAGGTGATGCAAATGAAAGTGGTAAAGTAGCGGAAGATTTTAACTCGTATTTTGCAAGTATTGGAACAACTTTAGCCGATCAAATTCCATCAGTTCACCTTCCATACGACAGCAGCGAAACTTTGGACAGCACGTTTAGCTTTACACCCATAAGCGAAACTGAAACACTGAAATTAATCAGAAAATTGAAAAATAAAAAATCGGTTGGTCTTGATGGAATCTCAGTATTCATCTTGAAGTTAAGTGCCATAGAAATTGTTCCCGTTCTCACTTACTTAATCAATAAATCAATGGAAATGGGAAAATTCCCGAATCCTTGGAAAGCGGCTAAAATTGTTCCTATACATAAGAAGGGTGATACATCTTCACCGGGTAATTTCAGGCCAATTTCGTTATTGCCTTGTGTGTCAAAGATTTTAGAACGTGTTGTATACAACGCCAATTACTAGACTACTTACATAAAAATGATATTTTATGTATAGAACAGTCTGGATTCAGACCTAAACATTCGACCACATCTACCTTGATAAAGGTCACGGATGACTGGCTACAAGCCATGGACGATTCTAAATATACAGGTGCCGTATTTGTCGATCTGCGAAAAGCATTCGACACTGTTGACCATCAAATTCTTATGAAGAAAATGAATAGCATCGGCATTAAAAATTTGACTAGTGACTGGTTCTATAGCTATTTAAGTGGAAGAACATGCAAAACACTTGTAAATCATTCTCTTTCATCATCCAAATTTATATCGTGCGGGGTCCCGCAAGGATCTCTTTTAGGGCCTCTCTTATTTATCATATATGTCAACGATCTTGCAAAAAATGTTAAGTCAAGCTGTTTGAAATTATATGCAGATGACACAGTTCTTTATTACTCCGATACATCGGTACGTAAAATTGAATCAGTTTTAAACACTGACCTTGTTCTTTTAGATCACTGGATGAATAAAAATAGACTTAGTGTAAATTATGAAAAAACAGTTTGTATGTTAATTGGGAGTCGATATATGCTGTCAAAAGAAAAGAACTTCAATGTCACCCTTTCCAGGACCCAAATTCAACAAGTAGATAATGTCAAGTACTTAGGTGTCATTTGTGATGAGCAAATTAAATGGAATATTCACACTGATAAGATGATGAAAAAAATAGGACAAATGGTAAGCTTTCTTGGTAGATTAAGAAGCACCCTAAATGAATCTATATTAAAATTAGTGTATAATGCAGTTGTTCTTCCCCACTTTGACTACGGAGATATCATATATGGCTCGGCCTGTAAATATTTAACTGAAAGATTACAAAAACTCCCAAACCGTGCTGGACGTTTAATTTTACATATCAACCGTGACTCTCGTATACCTAATTTAGAAATACACAACGAACTTAACTGGGAAACGTTACACGACCGGAGAAATCAGCATTTACTAACTTACATGTTCAAATCCCTTAATGATATGACTCCTACTTATATTTCAGACTCTTTTAGTATTTCTGTGCATAAATATGACTTACGCTTTGGTGGAAAACTGTGTACGCCCAGGCCTCATACTGATTTTTTGAAAAGAAGTTTCAAGTATAGAGGAGTTATGGCTTATAATAACCTTCCTGTATTTGTACGAACTGCCTCAACTCTGAATGCTTTTAAACGTGAATTATCGTTGTTCCACTCTGTTAAATCATTCTGACCTTGATAACTTGATATATTCCAGACTCGGGATTCTGTATGTTCTGTATGGGGGGGGGGGGGGGGGTGTTAGTAGTTCTTATGTATAACTACCACTGTAATTTTGTCTTGTATCTTCTTATATTCTTTGAATTATTAATCATATGTCATGTCTGATATTTATACAATTAATTTATTTTTATGCTTCCTGGACCCCATGGAAGACCAGTAGTGTCGTGCCTGGCACAGCTGAATATGGGTTATCCAGCCGTTTCATTCAAATGTAAACACTAATATTGTACATGTATGTTTTTTTGTTTTTTTTAACTGAACGGAAAATAAATACTACTACTACTACTACTACTAGGCAAAATCAGAAAGGAAAATGGTAGAAAAAAATCTTTAAAAAGATTTATTGCCAAATCCCAAAACACCAACAACAGCTATTGTTCTGCATTCGTTGTGTTCGCTTTTGATGAGGACTTTATATAAGGTGGTCGTTGGAGCCAGGGGCGGATCCAGGATTTCGTATAAGGGGGGGGGGGGGCACACAAATGCAGGATTGTCAACTTTGGGAAACTGCTTGGAGGGAGACCCATATTTTTTGTGGTCTCGCCAGCCCTCCAAAAGTCGCTCAGTGGGGGGGGGGGGGGGGGGGGGGGGGGGGGAGGGTATGGGGTCCAGTTCCCCTCCATAATTCTCTGACAAGCAAGCAAAAAAAAAAAAAAAAAAAAAAAAGTTTTCTGGTTGAAAAGGGGGGGGGGGCACAATCGCAAATAGGAGGGGCACAATGCATTGTTTTCCCTCAAAAGGGGGGCACGGGCCGGGATTTCCCCCCCCCCTAAATCCGCCACTGGTTGGAGCAATTGTCGCATAGTTATATAAGCATTTATCGACGGAGCAGATGTCAGCGGAGAAGGTGTCGCATGAGCAATTGTTGCGGAGCAATGTTGTCGCATATTCACTTTCTTCGACGGAGCTAATGTCGCAGAGGAATTGTCGTTCGAATGGAGCAAACGTCTGCGGATCGAGCGCTTTCCGCCGAAGCTAATGTCGCCGGAGCAAATGTCGGCGGAGCAAATGTCGGCGGAGCAATTGTCGAGGAGCAAATATGGCATATATTCATTTCTATCTACCGAGATTATTGTCGCGGAGCAAATGTCGCACATTCATTTCTATCTACCGGGTTTATTGTCGTAGAGCATTTGTCGCATATTCATTTTTATCGTCGGAGCAATAATCGATTTCTTGGAGCAAATGTCGGCGGAGCAATTGTCGCAGGAGCAATTGTCGTCGGAGCAATTATCGCAGGAGCAATTGTCGCGGAGCTATTGTCGTATTTTTAAGAGCATTTGCCGCAGGAGCTATTGTCGCCTGAGCAAATGTTGGTTCCCCGTCACTGCGATGTAGCGGCGGACAAGTCTTCCATTTGTTCCAATGCACAAAATGATTAGAAAGTCAATTTTCAAAATTTATTACTCAGTAAGATGTTTTTCTTTTCGAAACACCTATGGCAATATGGTATCTACAATATATTTTGAGTACTACCCAAAGGGAAAAGTCGCTTAGGAGAAAACCAGAAATTAATGCCATTTTATCGTAGACAAAAGGGAGAGTTGACCAGGCATACACGTCATGCACAGTCGACGGATCAAATTGCGGATTTGAGGTTCACATGATCTCATTTTTCAAACACTTATAACTTCTTACATTTTGTCCAATTTTTTTCACATTTTCTCCATCCCGTTTCTCTTATGTTTTTGCTTTCACACGAATCAATTTATTACAATGGTTGAATTTCCCTTTAAACATTATTATGCTACATTTAATGCCATTTTCATTTTAAAAGTTGTCTGAATGCTTTCTGAAAAAAAGTTAAAAAGTTGAATCAACATAATACAAATCTCCATTTCTCTGCAACGAATTAATCAATTAATCAAAAAGAGCAGAACACAGTCTTGCAATAATAACTCAATTAGTTGAAGAGTTTGGAATTCAGAAGAATACTTTTTTTGGTTGCAAGTCAAAACACAAAATAAGCCAATACCTCTAACATGTCTAAGTAATTCTCTTAATAATAAATGATAATGATAAATTGATAATGATAAAAATAACTGTTTCTTATATGACGCCTTACCAGTTACAATGTAACCAGCCAAAGCTTGTAAGTATCATTCTTTTAATATCTGCACCTTCTGTGAGAAGAAAGCAGTATCTTAATTTGTTTGTATGAATTGTCAGAGAATTTCGAAGTTAAAACGCCCCAAAGATCAAAAGTCAGATGGCCTTTTTTTTCGCACAAATTTCGGAGTAGAGACCCCCAAACAACGGAAATGCACAGGGCAGTCTCTCCTGTATTGCGCAATCATCAGGGGCCCGTTGCACAAAACTTGCGATTAATCGCAACTCCTAAAAATCAAACGCAAGTCCTCAATTTGGCTGAAAATAAAGTTGCGTTTGATTTTCCTGAGTTGCGTTCAAACGCAAGTTTTGTGCAACGGGCCCCTCGACAGCATTTTGCTTTGGTGAAAAATTAAAGGTTTGGACACTTATTAAGGGGTGCTGCCCCTGAGGAACCGTCTGCGTCAGATACCCCATTTGAACAACTTACATCCTCTTTACCTAAAATTTATTGGACTGTCAAGTTTACTGAAAATCAATCTGACAGAATATGTGTACGTGAAATAAATGCCATTTTGAAATGGGTCTAATGTTAATTTTAAAGTATTTTTAGAATGCTGATTTTGGTTAAATTTATGATTTTTGAATTATTAAAAAAAAAACCCACTCTTAATTGCAATAGGGATAGGAATTCCCACTGTTTGTATAGAAATTATATTGGAGATGACTATCATGACAAAATAATACAGGAAAATATATAATTATAGCATTATAGGCTTTTATTCATATTATATTTTATACGCCCTCTAATTATGAAACATTGTCTTCTGCTCTATGACTGTTTCCGACAGTATACTTACATCAAAGCGCATACCAGTGAAAAATAATCGATCAGTGGCATAATATTCTTCATATTAAATAATATGATATAATATAATATAATATAATGTAATATTCATTATACTATTTACTTTGAAAATAATTATGTTGACACATTGGGTGAAAGTCAAAATCAAAGAAAAAAAGAATCACTAGAAGAGTGACATGCAACACGATCCACACTTATACCGACAATTCTCTTCTTCATTGTTTTACTGATTTTTTTTTTCTCTCAGTATTTTGTTTTTATATCAGATTACTCTTCCCCTCTCTATTTCTATAGATTTAGCTTGTACCTATCTCTTGCGCACCAGTGCACGATGTGCCCATTTTCCCAATGGTATATTTAAAAATGAATAAGAAAATTAATAGAAAATAGTAAAATGAAGAAGAAAAATAGAAGAAGAAGAAGAAGAAGAAGAAGAAGAAGAAGAAGAAGAAAAAGAAGAAGAGAAACAGAAGAAAAAGAGGAAAGGAAGAGAGAGAGAGAGAGAGAGATTGTTTAGCAAGATGGGAAGGGGGAATTCTAATAATAGCTCAACATAGTGATATCTCAATTTGCTTTTATTACAAGTAAATTGGCACACTTGAATACAATCACTTGAGCAGGAATGGTAAATTTCACAGCTTTATGAGATTCGAAAGAAATAATCTACCTAAACCTGAATGTGAAATCCAAGAATGGAGGAGCTTATGTTATATATTATCACGATTTACCTTGATGTTTAGCTCAGGCAAAGTATGATAAACTATGAATGAATGGAAGTTTATGTTTTTGTTGTCTCATGCCGAATGGCGGACATTTCAGGTTCATGGAGGGGCAGGTCTTCATTATAAGCATAACACCCGGATCGAATGACAGACAGTGAATGAATTGTAATTTTGGAAACAATGCATTTAGAGAAAGAATACCAAGAAAAAGGGGAGACAATACTAGAAGAGAGGCAGCTATCAAGACGAGAATTGTTCGTTGTGCAATCAACGTGATCGTGTGGCATATCACTATTCTAATTCTGTTGATACCATTTTTTTTAAATACCACTGTTGATTTTGACTATCACTCGATGTACCAACATATTTCCAAAGTATATAAAAATAATAAATTATGCCACTGATCGATTATTTGTCACTAATATACGATGTAATATATGATGTAAGTTCAACACTGTCGAAAACAGTCATTAGAGCAGAAGACAATGTTTCATAATTATCGTAGGGGACGTATAAAATGAAATATGAATAAAAGACTATATTTGCTCTAATTATATATTTTCTGCATTTTTTTCATGAAAAATGTCAAATATCATTTCTATACAAACATTAAGAATTCCTATCCCTATTGCAGTTAAGAGTATTTTTTAAAAATAATTTTAAATTATAAATTAGACCAAATTCAGCATTCTAAGAGTACTCGAAAAGTAATTTTAGACCCATTTTAAACTTTGGAAACAACGTTTATAGTTTTAGTCATGACATTATCTTTCTAAAAATGTATGTTTCCAAAAAATCCTCACAAAATTTCCCAAAAGGCTAATTTTTGACCACTTGACAACGGACTACTAGTTTGGCTACAATCTTGCAATATGTTTCAAAGAAGAAGTGTAAAAAAAAAAAAAAAAAAAAGGGGGGGGGTCAAATTATTGCCACTGGCTCTTGGGGTGGTAGTGCCCCAAGCCCTCTCCCCTCTCCTTGAGGGACAGTACCCCATCTAGATAAATTTAGATCCTCCTTGCCCAAGGATGATTTCTACCGGGTTTCGTTAGAACCGAGCTACTCATTTGAAAATTAAGCCAACAATAGCTCATTATCGCCATTGTGGCACTTTAGGGGTGATGCCCCTAAGCCCCCTTGGTGGCAAGGTACCCTGTTTGTACAAATTGGGGTCTTCTTCCCACAAGGACGATTCCTACCAAGTTTGATTTCAATCTATCAATAGGGTTTAAAGAAGTGCAAAAATGTTTAAAGGAGAATTAACCCCAGAATATAAATGTACTTATATTCAAAGGTGTAATATATTCTTAATCATTGGCCTGTATCACTTTAGAAATAAAATATCAGAAATGGGTTTAAATCAAGACATTCTAGCACACGGTATCATCTGCTAACACTTTACATGGGGGCTGCCATTTTCTTGATGATATGGAGTTGTACATGAACCAATGGAAACCGTTCCGATCAGGAAGATATTTTTAATCCTAGAGCTAAATTGCTTCTCTTCATTACAAAAAATCCCCATATATGATGGAAAATACATAACAGGTGTATACATATATTCTGAAATTGGAAATTTATAGATTTCTTTTTAAATTCTCTGGTTGTGCTAAATAGAAACCGATTTCTTGGGCTTGCCTGGCAGAGCAGAACATAATTTATACAACGCGCATTCTGACTAATGAAGTCCATTATCTCAAAGCAGGTGAATGCATAGTTTGTCACTATTGACATGATTGACGCTCGGAAAAGTTATCATCCATAAATTTGAATTAATTTCCTCCGTCGCGTACGTCATAGTATCAAGAAAATAGATTTATATTTAGTAAAACAGTAATTTTCAAAGAAATATGAAACACATTTTCTTTCTTTTTTTCATATATGTTTATATCTGTTACATATTTTAAATTTCAAATGGGATTTTGTATCAGGAAGAAAGACAATTTTGCATTTCGGATTAAAAATATCTTTATGTTCACATCGAGAAAATGGCAGCCCCCAGGTATCACTGGCAGACGATAAATTTTGCTGAGAAAATCTTGATTTATACCCATCTCGTATATTTTAATGCAAAACTACGTAGGACAACAAGAAGGAATAGATTACATCTTTGAATATATTAAGCACATTTATATCTTGAGGTTAATTCCCCTATAATTATTGCCAATATTGAGGCTCTTCGGGTTGTGCTCCCAACACTCACCCCCCCCCCCCCCCCGATGGATAGGTACCCCCATTTGCATCAATTTAGATCATCCTTACCTATTAAAAGATGATACCTGCCAATTTTCGTAGAAATCCACAAGCAAAGTTTTGAGAAGAAGTCGATTGCATGTTTACATTAAATGTATACATGTACGGTAGAGTATGTATAGAGACAAAACTAAATTTTACCGGACAACTTTCCTGAATTAAACTTTCAGTAGGTGATCTTTAATGCGATAAAAATGTAAGATTTGGGTATTTGAAAAAGGGTTACTTAAAGACAATTCCTACCAAGATTAATAACAAGTTCCATGAAATTTGAACAGAGTAAAAATTCAAAAAGTTAACAAATTTAACAAATTGAACTCAATTGACCTTTGACCTTGACTTTTGACGTGAAACTCGTTCCACATTATTTTTGATACTCTATAGTCCTTGTGTACAAGTTTCACTAAGCACAAGAGACAAAAATCTGATGACTCCCCCCGCCCCCCCCCCCCCCCCCCCCACCGTCCCTGCCTAAATTTATCCACTTTTCAAAGAAAAATACAAATCAAAAGGGGAAAAAAAGTAAAATGTAGTAATGGCATCATCCTGCCTAAAAAGGAAAGGAAATATATCTTGAATATAATCATCAGGAATAAATCACTTTAACCAACACTGTATTTTCTCCTTAAATGATTAGAGAAAATGAAGTCAGTACGATTAATTATAACCTACCATCAAGTCCAGCAGGATACAAAATGAAGCATTTCTTTTTTTGTACATTTTACATGAAAAATCATGCCTCATGATTATGGGATTTTGAGCTGAATAGCAAGAAAAAAAAAAAAAAAAATCAGACCTTCGAGTCTACTTACTTTGATTCACTCGTCATGAAGTAGCCCGGATAACAGTATTTATTATTTATCTCATTAGTTGACATGCAATGCTTCTGTACCTCCTGCGTAGTGCACTGGTATCTACACTGTTGGAGAAATACAATCATTCTTTTAGATATCAAAATTATACTTTTTAATAAGTTTATCATTAGGCGAGGGAGCGTCTCTACAGAGTGAGAAAAAAAATCTCTTACAATATTGAAATTTTCATTCAAGTTAAACTTTACACACACACACAAGCAAGTCACAGCCTTCTTCTAAATTATGATTTACAAGACATTAAATATTTTAGTCCAAGCTTTATAGTCATGTGAGGGGCGGGAACAAAACGAAAAAAGATGGCCTATATCCCTTTATAGAGGAAAGCCCAGAGGCGGGAGGGGGGAGTGGAAAACAGTACCCCAAAAGTGCCCCTTTCTATTTATGAAAATTGCCAAAATTTACTCTGTACGGGGTGGATTTTTTTCAAGGTCTCACACATAATGAGATACTTGAATTGCTGGAACTTCGTCATATTTTCATCTCCCGTTTTCGTTTTTGCACTAATCGAATTCGTAGACGCAGGTCTATCTTTCATGTAAAAATTGCTTTGATTGCATAAATTAACCGCCGTCGAATTGGCAGCAAAACAAACTCACAAACTTTCTTATATTGCTTCTCACCGCATATGAAAAATGAGCTGTACGCGTACAACGGACACTGCATCATACATAGATCAGGGCCCCGTTGCATAAAAAACTTACTATTAATGGTAACTCTGCTATCAATGGTAACTACCATGGTAACATCACTCAACAGCCAATCAAAATCAAGCTTTCCATGGGAGTTACCACTTTAAGTTTTATGCAATGGTGCCCTGAGTTACATACGCGTATGTAACTCTAGCTATATATGCACATGCATGCATTGCATGCGCATATAATTATATGCACGTCGCACACACAAAGCAGTCAGAACGTATCATCATCAAAAAAAATGTTCGCCAGCCCTCGAAAAGTCGTTCAGTGAGAGGAGGGGGGGGGGGGGGATCAGATTTCATGGGGTACAGTTTTTCCTCCATAATTCTCTGACAAGCAAAAAACCTCACAAAACCCTCAATATTTTAAAGAAGCAGCTAATGCAATCAATAACATTTTTGTATCTAGTATCTACTGCCTCTGATCTTTCTCCTCTGGACAGGAAATCATTGCCAGCTTTTTTACCCTCAGCTGAGTGTGAAAGCATAGAGGTTGGTATTTGGGAAGTGTATCGTAAATTACGCAAATTACAGTTGCACAAGGCATCTGTTAGTGATGATCTTCCTATTATTCGGGAATTCGCATGTGATTTGAGTATACCGTTTACTAGAATACTTAATATATCTTTTAGCATGTTTAGACGTGGAATTGGACCGATTCAGTGGAACTCTGCTCATGTAATCCCAATTCCGAAATCTCATCCACCATTTACGTCCTTTGCCTTGACTTCATACTTTTCTAAGGTAGCTGAATCCTTCATAGCTAAATGGTTATTAGAAGATATTGAAAAACATATTCATCAGTTTGGAAATAGACCTGGATTGTCTACTACACAATCATTAGCTTAGTCTTTTACATAATCTTTAACAAAACGCAGAACATCATAGGTCTGTCTCAAGTATTGTCTGTACAGATTTTAAAAAAGCTTTTGACCGCTTAGATCATAATATTCTTATTCTTAAAATGATTCGTATGCATGTAAGACCCTGGATAATGAATTGGATCATAAGTTTTTTAGAAGATCGTAAACAAAATACAAAATATAATGGAATTTTATCTAATACTAAAGTTAATCATGTTGGTGTTCCCCAAGGTGCACGCCTTGCATGGGCTAATCCTTTTTCTGATTATGGTAAATGATTTATGTAAACAATCTCCCTTGCCTTATTTTAAATATGTTGATGACCTTACTTTAGTAAAATGTCATAAAGCAATGGACGTTTCACAATTACAGTCAATACTCAATTCTATTCAGTATTGGTCTCAATTAAACAATATGTCACTAAATCCGTCTAAGTGTTTTATTCTACAGGTTACTTTTTTCAAAAACCCTCCCCTGCCCGAGGTTCTATAAACAATTCTATGTTGTGTAATGTACAGAGCGCTAAAATACTTGGGGTCATTATACAGTCTGATTTGAAATGGAATTTATATGTTGACAATCTAGTGAAAAGGTGCAATAGAAAACTGTATGTTATTAAAGAAAGCTTAAGAAATTCAATTTACACTTGAAAGATTTAGTTTTTGATATACACAGGTTATATACGACCAATATTGGAATATTGTTCTCCAGTGTTTCATAGCAGTCTTACATATGAACAAAAAAATAATCTTGAAAGAGTATAACATAGAGTTTGTAAGATCATTTTAGGACAAAATTACATTTCATATTCAAATGTGTGTACAGTATGCGACTTACCCACTCTAGAGGATAGAGACTAGCACTATGCAGAAAATTCGCAAAATCTTTAACATATCACCCTGTTTGTCATACCTGGCTGCCTCCCAAAAAAAGAAATCAAAATATCATTACGTCATGTTCCTACTTATCACCAATTCAAGTGCAAAAACCAAACGTTTCAAAAACAGCCCTCTATACCGTATTTAACAGATTTACAACTGAATTTATCTGGTATACCATGCATGAAAGGATGTCAGTTAGATTCGCAAAATCGATTCTGGTCTTTTCTTTTCATATATACTTCTCTTATACACAATCATTAAATTTTCTACAATATAGTACTTGTATTTTCTTCGACTAACCATTTCCAAACATAAGTTGCTAGTCTTTTCTCCTCGATGATACAGTCTTCTCTTTATTCTCTGTGAACAGTACTACATACAATACAATTTTATTTTACTAGCTGCAACTGTGTTTTTATTACTGTAAATGTATATCACTGCTGTCAGTTTACCATTTTCAACATGTTTTTAAATAAGTGTCAATATATGATATTCGATTTTTATAATCGTTATGCCAGCTATTCGTGTAAACATGAAATATTCAGCCCTGCTGCCCTTCATGTGAAATGTATTGTACATGAATTGCTAATACAAATAAACCATTATTGAAATGAATTGAATAAAAGCGTAGCGATCCAGTCAGAAAATTAATTTATTCTATGTTGAAGCTACGCATTTTAGAGCACAATTTTTTATATAACAATTTTTTGTCATGTGAGGATGACCATAAAACTACTTTGCCTTGTCTTTGGGCAGATAGAGGAACCTGTCCCATCCCACGCGCTTCGAGGCCTTTTAATGGAAGAGTTTGTAAAGTCCATGAAACAATGTTCCCATCAATATGCGAGGGAGCGTAGCGACCGAGCGAAAATTAAATATTTTGGAATGTTGAGGCCTTGTATTATAGGCCTTGTATTATAGTAAGCTTATTATACATGGTTTTACATGTACATCAAAACCATTTTTCTTATCTTGCGAGGAAGCCCCACTGAGGGGGGGGGGGGGAATAGCTTAATAAAAGGAAGAAAATTTATATTATTGTTTGTTCGTTTGTTTGTTTGCTATATTTCTGCGTTCTAATAACAAATACAATAAAATTAATTTTTACATAAGTATTACATAAGTAGAAAATCATGTAAAATATTAATATACAAGAAACACAATACAGAGCATACAAACAAGAATAAGGAATATAATAGATGTAAAAAAAAAAATTCTCCAATAAACTAGAGAGGCGATTTAGAACGCAGGAGACCGCCATCGTGAGCGGTTAGGCTGGAAATGGATGGCGGCCTCATAAAAAAGATTAGGCGACATAACTCTCTTGGTAAAACTGAGTGATCAAGTGGGTGCAGTGCAATTGCAAGTGTGGGTGCAGATATACTAGTTTAAAGCGTGGGCACGTATGATTGTATTATCTTCCGTTTAAGTGCAGCTTTTAAGGAGTAGATGATTGAACAAGATTTTATGTTATCAGGAAAATTATTCCAAATGTCCGGACCAGAATGCCTTACAGATTTGTACGTTATTGATAATTTGGGATCTGTAAGATGGAAATTTCCAGATATGCGAGTAGGGTAGGAATGAACAGAACTATTAAACCGAAACATGTTATCAAAGGATGGTGGACGTTGATTATTAATGTAGTTGAACATAATGACTGCTACTTGAATAGTATTCAAGTCGAAAATTTTGAGCGTTTTAAGTTTATGGAATAAGGGCTCAGTGTGAGTTAAGAAATGCGATTATGTACAAATACGTATAGCTCTCTTTTGTAGTTTAAAAATAGAATTGATTTTTGTCGAACCACAATTAGCCCATACAATATTACAATATGTTATATACGGGAGAACTGCGGTATTATATAATAGGAATAAGGTTGCATAGGGTAGAAGAAACTTTAGCTTGGAAATTATCCCAATGCTTTTAGAAATGCACATTATTACGTGGTGTAGATGGTCATTCCAAGTCAAAGTTTCATCTATAATTACTCCCAAAAACTTAGACTTAGTTTTCTTTTCTAGAAGCATATCATCGATTTTAATATGTATTGGTGTGTCAGTATTATGAGAATGATGATTAAAATACATGAAATGAGTCTTTTTTTATTTTAAGAGAAAGTTTATTGCACTTAAACCAGTTTGATACTTTGTTAATTTCATAATTCAAAGTATTGGTTAGGGAATTAAGGTCTTTGTGAGAACAAAAGATATTTGTGTCATCGGCAAATAAGACAAAAGAAAGAACGAGGATGTATTAATAATATCATTGACATAAAGAAGAAATAGTAGTGGGCCTAAGATGGAGCCTTGAGGGACACCGCATTGAACTAAAAGGAGATCAGCATCATATCCATTGAATGTAACATATTGTCTTCTGTTTGTTAAATAATCTTTAAACCATAAGAGTGGTTGACCTCGAATTCCATAATGACTGAGTTTGGAAAGTGGGATAGCGTGACTGAGCGTATCGAATGCTTTACTTCAGTCACAGAATATACCAACAACATGTTCTTTGTTAGCTATGGAACTTGTAATTTTGTCATAAATTTGAATTAATGCTAGGTCAGTTGAGTAATTTTTCCTGAAACCATATTGATTTGAATTGAATATATTGTGTTTATTGATAAATGTATGTAACCTATTATAAACGATTTTTTTTCTAAGACTTTGGATATACTTGGAAGTAAGGAAATGGGACGATAATTACTTATTTCGTGCGGATCGTCTTTTATGTAAATTGGATTGACTTTAACTATTTTGTATAGATCAGGGAAAACACCTTGTGATAACGAGTGATTAAATATGTGAGTTAAAGGCTTTGCAAGTGGGTGGATTATTTCTTTTAAAAGAGACATACTTATTTTATCGAAACCATGAGATTTTGAGCTGTTAAGAGATTGGGTAATATTAACAATTTCGCTGGGATTTGTTGGGTTTAAAAAGAGAGACTCTTGATTTTGTTCTGTAAAGTGAGCGTTAGGGCTATTAATTTTGCTGGCGAGTTCAGGGCCGATATTCGTGAAAAATGAATTAAATGAATTTGCATAGATATTAGAATCATATATGTTAGTACCATTTAGTGTGATATTGTCCGTGGGTGGGGGATCTGTCTTTTTTCCCATAACCTCTTTGATGATTTTCATTTGCTTGTTGGAACCTTGCATTCACATCACGAGAAAGCTATTCGCTATACTGCAAAATTATGGTATTGTAAGTGGCAAAATCATTTTTTGATATAGAGAAAACTCTGCCCTCTCGTGATCGGTGCCATTGGTAGACAGGATTTTTTTTACTATCTTGAGATACACTGCGCTATTTGCGTGTATATGTAAAGGAGCGTTGCGACCATGTGAGAAAATTTAGGAGTTGGAAGGGTGAAGCCTCGCATTTCAGAGCACTAAAAAGCTGATCGCAATACCTCAAATTTTATTGTCGGCGACAATTGCTCATGCAACAAATGCTCCTAAAAATACAATTGCTTCGCGACAATTGCTCCGCAACAATTGCTCCTGCGATAATTGATCCGATGACATTTGCTCCTGTGAATATTGCTCCTGCGAATATTGCTCCTGCGACAATTACTCCGTCCACATCTGCTCCGATCGAGCGACAATTGCTCCGCGACAAATGCTCCGTCGATAAAAAGGAATATATGCGACAATTGCTCCTGCAACAATTGCTTCGTCGACATTTGCTCCGACAGCCTCCGATTGAGCGACATTTGCTCCATTCGAGCGACAATTCCTCCGCCGACACTTGCTCCGTTGATAAATGCTTATATATATATATATATATATACGAGAATATTATTGCTCCAACGACAACCTTATATAAAGTCCTCATCAAAAGCGAACACAACGAATTCAAAGCAATAGCTGTTGTTGGTGTTTTGGGATTTGGCAATAAATCTTTTCAAAGATTTTTTTCTACCAATTTCCTTTCTGATTTTGCCTATACTTGATTATTCATCTATATGTTTTATTATTTTGTCACCCCCCTCCCCCCCCCCCCCCTCTCTCTCTCTCTTTCTTTATCTTGGACAGTTTGAACAAAACTGAGTAAATGATGGCGAACATTTATTTCTAAATAGCCATTCTATCTACTAATCATGACACTTGCTAATGGGGAAAACAAGCTAGTCCTGTATGTGGGTTGTTGCGAATTGCTAAAGCTCATATATCTGTATATAGGTTCAATTTAATAGTGTAATAGTGAGTGCACATGGAAGGGAATACACGCCCAAAATATGGGGAATTGGAGGAATCAAGTGTTCGGCTCCTGCCGCGCTGAGCTGGTGTCGTCTTATTAAGACCAAAACTATATTAAAACAAAACAAAACCAAAAAAAACCAGACAAGAATCAAAGCAACGTCAAGCGTATGGCAGCGAAAGCAAATACATAAACCATGATAAAGTAAAAAAAAAAAACAACAAACAAACAAAATAAAAACCTCCAAAGGCCTATGTACGTTGAGTCCAATGGCGTATTGGGGGGGGGGGGGGGACTTGTGGCTGTGTATTCCCCCTTTAAAAACTTGCCGTTAGTACTCTAATGTCCGTGTCGAGGAGCAAATATTCATTTCTATATACCGAGTTTATTGTCGCGGAGCAATTGTCGCATATTCATTTTTATCGACGGAGCAATAACCGATTTTTGGAGCAAGTATCGGCGGAGCAGTTGTCGCGGAGCAATTGACGCTCGATCGGAGCAAATGTCGACGGAGAAAATGTCGCAGGAGAAATTGTCGCAGGAGCAAATGTCGTCGGAGCAATTATCGCAGGAGCAATTGACGTGGGAGCAATTATCGCCGGAGCAATTGCCGCGGAGTAATTGTCGTATTTCTAGGAGCATTTGTCGCAGGAGCAATTGTCGCCGGAGCAAATGCCATACAAATCCTATTATACATCGCTGTATCGCAAAACCATTACATATAATTTTCTTTATTTTTTATTGCGAGGGGCCCCTCTGGGGGAAAAATCGATTCCCCCTTGAATAATTGGAGAGGGCAACTGTCCCCTCACCGAAAGCGGGGGGCTTTCGGTGCCTACGGACATATACACATAAATCACGTAGGATGCAATATGAGGACCATACAGGCAAACATTGACTTAATTTCATTGCTGCACTGACATTTCATAGTTCATGTTTACAAAAGCAAAGCAGGGAAAATGAACACAGAATGAGGCTGAAGGATATAAACAGTATTCCATATACAGTGTATATGTTTTCAACAATAATAAAACATACAGCGATACAAATAAGATCTAAATTTGACCTTTGGGTTTTAAGTCCAAATATCATGAATATGAAAGAGATGGTTGAGATTTGGTAAAGGGAAAAATTGGGGATGACATTCTTTAAAATTTTGTTTCCATATGAAAGATCTTTCCATTTGTTTTGGAGACTAAGGATATAATTTTTCCAGAGGCGACTTAAATTTTAGGCAGTCCTTTATCACTCATCAGCCTTAACGCAATACCAAATTTAGTTTTGCCATCACAAAACATATTGGCTTCTAACAATATATGAATAAAAATCATCAGTGATAGGTATGTTATTAGCTAGTTAAAATGAAAAGATTCATGAAACAAACCAGCATAAATCATGGTAAAAGAAATTCTTACAGAACTGTGAAGTATTTTGACAAATGAAAAGAATCCCTCAAAGTATGTGACATCCAAGGTTTACGTGAGGCCACACTCTGATTTACCACAAATACTCACTAGCTCGTAATCATTACTGCAACCAGCAACAGTCTGGGCATTAGAGCTACTTGTGCACATGTAAATTGACACCAACGCCTGCATGTGAAGGGACAAGAGAAAAATTACTACACACATTCCGAAGAGCAATCAAATTACATATCTGCATCTCTGTTTAGCTAGGATTCGAATATAAGACAGATTCAAATTCAAAACGCATTTATTTGCTTCTCATAATCAAATGATTACAAAATTAAATTTACATTGACAAAAAGATGTTGGAAGGAGGTGAGGGTCCCAGGACATGCAGGAAGCACATGGCCAGGAGCTTGGGAACGGATTTTGTTACTGGGAGTGCTGTGAGCAGAAAAAAAAAAGGTCCTCAGCATTTTAGGGTCTATTTTTAACTCCCAAAATCTCTGACAAGCAACAACAACAACAACAACAAAAAAAGAGGGGGAAAAAGAGATCAAAATCTGCAATACGCTGTCAGCTCACCGTTTGTCACTCACGTCATCTAATCCGCCTTGGAAAACAGGATCACCCAAAAGTTTGCCAAAAGAATTAGATCAATTAAACAACAAAAAGTTTAGAAACTAACATATATGAAACTAGATTCATGAAACCCTTATTTACTCACCAATGTACTCCACGAGACTACTTTTCTATCACGCCCTGCCATTTTTTCCGCCTTATTTAAATGTTCACTTCTTCGACTCCTCGGCATCATAATGGTGGACAAAATTTGCACAACCAGGCTACGCGCGCACGCGACTCCCTCCACGGCCGGTGTATCCTTATCTTATGGTCGATGTGCGGACTTCATGTGTGCCACGCCCACTCTTCAAGGTAAATTCATGAAGTAAAAAATAACAACAACTGCAATATTCGACTTTGGTTCCTCCATCGGATCATTTCCAAGAAACTGGCTACGATATGTGTCTTGCCTTAATTTTTTTTTTTCAAATTATAATAGGGAGATTCTTGCAGATCGGATAACTTTCATACCTAGCACAGGGAGATGCGGGATCGGGAGATTTGTGTCCCTGCCGCATGCCAAAAAGGTTGCTAACAGAAATAAAAATGACAGTCTTTGATCGTTAATAACTCAAAAGTGATAATTCGCATCAGACTGAGGTTTTCACATTGTCATTTCAAATGATGTAAAATGTATTTGGAGTAGGTTTTGTGACACTTCTTTCAATACTACACTGTAAAAAATAATATGCCCATCGGTAATTTTTACTTATTTTTCTCATGTAGAATTTACTTCAAAACATAAGTTTTGCCACTTACGCACTCGATTTAAGTCTTACTAACTCAAACTTTCAATTTAGTAGAATATACGTAAAATTCTAAAGTAACATAAATATGAAAGAAAATTTAAGTAATTTCAACTTGTATCAATTTAGTAATGTTAACTCAAAATAAGAAGTTATACATGTTACTCAAACAATTTACGTTGATTGTACTTATCTTTTTTAAGTGAAGACTGATGCAGTGCGTAATATAAGTATTAACATAATTCATGAATATTCATTGAGACCAAATTCATATCTTTTTTTAAATAAAACAATTCTTTTTTGTGGCTGAATGAAAATTTAAGAAGTTTAAAATATTTCCTAATTCATTTAAGCAAATATAAGAAGATACAGGCCTAGCGCTACGGTACAATTTGCATCTCATTAACCCCTGGTTTATTTTGAATTACCAACGGACTTCTAGCTCAGTGCGTGCGTGTGGTCATCACAATGGCAAAACAAGGAACTTTAATTTGCGCCTCTGTTTTGGCGATTTATGAGCTGAAACTTCCCACATGAACTAATTTGTAGTTATAAATGATTGTCTGCAAAAATCCTGAAATATGATGACTGTTTCGTCGAGTTATAGCAACATTTTGAAATGAAAACGTCAAAAAACTATGTGTCTATTTTTTTCTGACACAAGTCTATCCCTGCATAAATATTCAAGCCTATGTTCCCCCTATTTGGAAGTCAGCTAATATCATTCCGATCCCCAAAGTGAACCCTCCTGTTTCAATTGAAAACGACTTAAGACCCATTTCACTGACACCGGTTTTAGGAAAAGTTCTTGAGAATTTCATTCATAAATGGCTTTGGAAAGAGTATTTACCCCACCTGGATAAGAGTCAGTATGGAAGTGTACCTGGTTCTTCAACTACCTTGGCCCTTCTAGATCTCTGCCATCATTGGTACCGCGAAACAGATGCTAAGAGGCAAGCGATTAGAGTGTTACTAGTTGACTTCCAAAAAGCCTTCGACCGGATAAACCATAAGGTATTAATTGATAAACTTGTTAGTATCGGGATTAATAACAAACTTGTAAGTTGGATAAGATCCTTCCTGTGTCAGAGACAACATAGAGTAAAGCTTGGTCAAACTACGTCCGAATGGGCATACTCTTACGGGGGTGTACCTCAAGGGACTAAACTTGGACCTCTTTTGTTTATTACTATGTTGTCAGATTTGAAATTAGACCTTCCCATGGTTAAGTATGTAGATGACACTACTGTATATGATGTGTGTAACCTCAACAGTCAGGATTCCCTTCAGTGTGCATTGGATGAATTAGTCAAGTGGTCAAAGGATAACGATATGCGAATTAACTCTAAGAAAACTAAAGAAATAGTGATAAACTTTACGAAGAACGAACTGACACACCCACTTACTATTGAGGCCGAAAAACTAGAAAGTGTAAAGGAAACGAAATTGTTAGGACTGTGGATTAATGACCGATTGAAGTGGGATACCCATATTGATGTAATTCACTCAAAAGCTGCAAGACGGTTATTTCTGTTAGTGCAATTACGGAGAGCAGGTCTTTCCCGAGATGATTTGAGTAAATATTACAAAGCGTGTATACGCTCAATACTTGAGTATGCATGCCAAGTCTTTCATGGCGGTCTTACTAATGAACAATCAGAGTTGCTGGAATCAGTACAAAAACGTGCCTTACGAATCATCATCCCGCAACTATCTTATACCGATGCACTAGCTGAATTAAACTTAGAATCACTATCAGACCGCAGAAGAAACATGTGTGCACAATTATTTACCCAAATGCAAAAACCAGACCATAAGCTGAATCACCTTCTCCCACCAAAAAGAGAGGATAAATATGCCATCAGAAACAGAAAACCTTTCCCATTGCTTTTGTGCAAAACCAAGAGGTACAAGGAGAGTTTTATCCCATGGTCTTTGTATAACTTACAATAATGATAATGTGTATAATGACTCATGTCACATGGCGCCTCTGTTATATTAGTGCAATATGATTCTTGCTTGCTTTTCACAATACTTTTTTTTTTTTTTTTTTTTTTTTTTTTTTTTTTTTTTGGGGGGGGGGGGTCTTTTCTCCCTTCTCCTACTTCTTCCTTTCCTATTTCTTCATTTTCTTCTTTTTTCTTCTTCCTCTATTTTGTTCTTCTTGTTCTTCTTGCTATTCTTGTTTTCCTTCTTCTCTTTGTTCTTCTTGTTCTTCTTGCTATTTCTGCTTTCCTTCTTCTTGTTCTTTTTCTTCTAATTTTCTTTATATGAGTTGGAAAGCTTTTTATGTAAGTAATTGCTTACAGGGTTACAAAATATGTGTTAAATTATTATGCAGAATTTCAAGATTTTCTGGTATCAAGGAGAATCTTCATCTCATCTCATCGTGTTTCTATAATTATAAGTGCAATATAATCAATGCTTTCTACTGTATTCTTTTCTTCTTCTTCTTCTTTTCTCCCGCCTTTTACTCCTTCTGTTCTTCTTTTTCCATTTTTCTTCTTCTTCTCCTTTTTCACTTTCTGCCTTTTTGTTTTTTTTTTTTGTTTTTTTTTAATTTCCTCATTTTTTTCCTCATTTCTTTTCCTTTTTTCCTTTTTCTTTTTCTTATTTATTGTCATTTCTGTTCTTGTTTTCTTTCTTTTTCTTTATTCATCTTCTTGTTTTCTTCCTTTTCATAATTTTTTACATGAATTGGAAAGCTCTGTATTAGTATTAGTATATTTGTAATTATAGATTCTATATTTTTTGATATCAATTACGTATTATACATGGTGCTATTACGGTGCCGACATCATTCTGAATACAAAGGGAACAGAAGAAGAAGAAGAAGAGGAAGAGGAGGAGGAAGAAGAAGAAAATCAGGTTGTAACCATGTTTTTAATTTTAATTTTTGTGTTTTCGTGTTCATTGAATTGTATGTGGTTTCGAATTTGAATAGGCAATTGATAATTATATTTTAATGAGTAGTTTTTAACCTCATTATTTGTAAAGGTTTTTGATGTTTATGATTACTATCAGCTACATGGACATGTATTACGGTACTCTTTAATTTTCGCAGTCTCTTTTTTTCTTCCCTTGTACATTTTTTTCTTCCTTTCTTTCCCCTTCTTCTTTTCCTCTCCCTCTGTCTTCTTTTACCTTTTCTTCTTCTCTTCCTTCCTTTAACTCCCCTTCTTTCTCCTTTTCTTCTTCTTCTTACTGATATTTTAAATGTTATGATTTGTCAACTCTTTAATGTAACTGTTCCATGTATTTTATCGTCTTATGTTATATGTTATTTTATCTGTACCATGTACCAATCCAACTTTTAAGTTGCAATAAAGAATAAAGAATATAAAGAATAAAGAATATATTCATGAAACTTCATTTCCTTATTCGGGGGTGTATATTCCTTATTTAGACAAAGTTTCGCTGATGCGACTTCTTTCTTTGCAGAGATATTACGTCTTTTTCACACGATATCTTGCAGCAATTTAGAGCAGCAAATTGTGCGCAGTGATGCCAAATTCACGATCTGCACATACGATATTCATGAGTCAGCCGTAGTCAGCTCATTCATAGACTGCGCATGCGCATGGCCCATGGAGCACTCGGAGCTCTCGCGCACAGAGCTCAGCCCTACACAGATTTCAACGCATGGGACGTGGTTGTAATATTTTTCTGTTATGTCAGCCTCGGCGATCTGACACCGAGATCCTTTTTTTCTGACACAACTCTGTGCGGAAAATTCACCTCAAGTAAATACCATACGATTGTAGAAAAATGTACAATAAAGTGATTCATGACAGTGATTTTCTTGCGAATCTAGCCGAAATGAGGAATTTTAGGAGAAGTTTAACAGGTAAAATATTCTGTTTGTAACCGAAGAAATATCGCTAAAATTTCATATTTTCCGTTGGCCGAGCTTTGAATTTGCAGTATTGTTGTGAAAGATACATCTATATTTAATAATTTTTTGAACTGTATGTTTACAAAAAGTGGTGTTTAATACATTATTTTTCAGCTTGCATTTGTAAACAACTTTACGTAAATCGTGGGAAAATGCAAGAACTGGTGAGGTCAAAGGGGGTCAACTCAATGGACAATCGCTCGCTAATTATAGGGCTAGTCCCCGACTGGATAAGACAATTTTTAATTGTCACTCAATTCAAAACAAATCAAAACTTGATATTTCGGGAAAATTGTCAACCAATTTTCTTTTAAAGATGATACGATCGAATATATATAGAATTCGGAGCCCTTCAATAGTTGTCAAATCAAAGCGTAAGTAATAGTGTTTGTTGGTGATGATGATACTAGTAGATAATTGGTTAAATCCTAAATCATGTAAATTGAAAAAGTGTCAGTGAATGTTAGATGGGTACACGTTTAAACGTGTCATTTTTTTAAATTGTTATCTATAATGATTACAATACTTAAATTATTTACGTTAATGTAACTCAATTTAACTGAGTAAAAATTTATTTAGCAAAATAAGGAAATTCTACTTAAAATTTCCTGTGACAAATACTTAAAATAATCAAGGCAATCTGTTGACATAAATTTTTTGAGTAATTTCAACGAATCTTTTTTTTACAGTGTATTCTTAAAACAATGCTCTGAGTCTGAATATTTAATTAGATTTTCATTTTTTATATTTTTGACAAATTAAGGCCATAAAATCCGTGTGCATCAGTAATTAATTTTTATCAATTTTTTTTTTCAATTCAAGCGTTTTTATTTCTCATGTGTCCATAAAACAAAACAAAACAGTACAATGTAAACATAACAATGGTATACAACAATGGAAATAAGTTGGCAATAAATATCAAGTACATGTACGAAACCTGACATGATTATACAAGAGATAATAAGAAAACATGAGAAATGAGGAACTGAAAGAAGCAGAGCTTGTTAAACATAGTCCCTCGGTGATTAAGTACATTTGAGAGTTATAGAATCAGAATGAATTTGTACATCCAAAATATGGAGCATTGCACATTGCCTTTAAAAAAAATATATAGGATTAAAGTATAAAATAAATAAAAGAAAACAGGGCTACAAAAAAGAGGGAAAAAGAAGGAAAAACAAAAGGTCGAAGGGAGAAGGAGAAAGAGAGAGAGCATAAGGGAAGAGAGAAGGAAAAAGGAGAATAAACAAAAGGCATGGATATTAACAAAGGGTTCCACGTGTCAAATAAGAATCAAGTGTACGATTTTAGAATCAAATGTTTTCGATGTTTTCTGAAGGGGGAAAGCCTAGAAATCAGTTTAAGAGATGGGTCAATTTCATTCCAGTACGTGGGTCCAGTAAAGACTATAGTTTTCTGGGCAAGAGATGTCCGCAAAAGCGGGGAATGATACTGGTTCGATTGTCTTGTGGGATACGAATGAATTTCACAATTTTTGGTAAAAATGGACATGAGAGGGGAGGGCAAGGTATTTTGTGATAGCTGGAACATGAAAATTCCTAAATGCCAATTATAGAGATCATCTATTTTCAGAAGTTTGTTATTGAAGAACAAAATATCAGTATGAGAGCGAAAGTGAACATTGTGTATTATTCTTCAGATTCGTTTTTGCAAAATTAATATTCTATTATTGAGAACCTTAGAGGAGTTACCCCACGCTAAAATTCCATATGTTAGATAGGGATAAATAAGTGTCGTGTAAAGTGACAATAATATTTGAGATGGAAAAATATGTTTTAATTTGTTAATCACTCCAATATTTCTAGACACCAGTCTGCACAAATAGTCAATATGAAATTTCCAAGATAGTCTGTCATCAATTAAAATCCCAAGAAACTTAGTATGTTGAACCCTTTGAAGATCATTTCCATTAATATGTATAGAACCTGGAAGAGAATCAATAGAATTACTAAATATCATATAATGTGTTTTATTAATGTTTAAAGATAATTTGTTTGCTCTTATCCAATCTTGTACATGAACTAATTCAGTATTTATTTTATTGAGGAGAGTTACAGGATCGCGTTCCGAAAGGAAAATATTCGAGTCGTCGGCAAATAGTATAAATGATAAGATACTGGAAGATCTTTTGAAATCATTGATGTATAAAATAAAAAGGAGCGGACCTAAAAGAGAACCCTGCGGAACACCACATTTAATGGTCCTAGTTGAAGATTTGATATTGTTTATACATGTAAATTGCTTTCTTCCAGTGAGGTAGCTCCTGAACCACTCCAAGGCCCTCCCTCTAATACCGTAATGAGAAAGTTTGTACAACAGAATTTCGTGATCAACGGTGTCGAAGGCCTTGGAGAAGTCCAGGAACAAACCTACTGTATGAGAATGATTGTCAATAGCACGAATAATTTGATCAATGAGAATTATCATAGCATGAACGGTTGCATGTTTTTTTACAAAATCCAAATTGAGTATCTGATAATATTTTAGAACTGGTTAAAAATTTAATCAAGCGAGAATAAACGAGTTTTTCTAAGATTTTTGAAAATGAACTTAGCAAAGAAATCGGTCTGTAATTCCCTCGATCAAGTGGGTCACCTTTTTTAAAAATTGGAATTACTTTTGCTATTTTCATTTTGTGAGGGACTGTTCCAGTGGACAATGATAAATTAAATATGTGTGTAAGTGGGATAACAATTTCTGTTACAGTATGTTTCAAGAGAGAATTAGTAATGCCATCATAACCAGCGGATTTTTTATCCTTTAAGTTGTTAGTAATATTGATAACTTCTTCCGGTTGTATAGGAATCAGAAATAAAGATTGTGCGTTCGGTTGGTCCAAATTTAAATGAAAGGGTCGATTTGGTGGGGGTATGTCTTTGGCAAAGTTAGGTCCAATATTGACGAAAAAATCATTAATACTTTCAGCAATTTCATCTGGGTTTTGCAAATAGACATTATTAACCCTGATTTCTCCAATTTGAGTTTTGGAACTATTCCGATTAAGTGAATCATTAATCAATTTCCATGTATTTTTACTGTCGTTTTTATGTTGTTCAAATTGTTGGAAAAATACTCTTTTTTGGCTGAATGTAAAACAGAAGTCAAAGTATTCTTATAACTTTTGTACTTCCTTTCATTTGCTTTAGTAGGCTTGGATTTGTATCTAGAAAATAGGCGATTTTTTCTGTTTATTGAGCGTAGAAGTGAATGCGAAATCCAAGGAGAACGTGGAGTCTTTTTATAATCAGACTTATGATAATTTCTCAATGGAATGTCTCTATCAAAACAGTGTGTGAATTGTTCAAGGAATAAATCAAAAGCCATATTGACATCGTTATTGTTAAGTACACTTTGCCAATCAGTTGTTCCCAAACTATGCTTTAGTTTGTCCATATTTACTTTATTCATTTTACGAAATGTTCTAACAGAATTATTATTGGATTTGGAAGTTGTAATAATAGGTAGAAACGAATAAATTGGAAAATGGTCACTTAAGTCTGAGATAATGATGCCAGAATGAGCAAACTCAGAAGAGTTGGAAAAAATGTTGTCAATTAATGAGATAGACGAATTAGTTATTCTAGTTGGCTTATTAATTAGAGGTACAAATGATTGTGACATCATAATATCAAGAAATTCCTGACAAAAGACATCTTGTTCCGAACGCAAGAGGTTAATATTAAAATCGCCCATTACAAAGCAATGTTTAGAGTTAAGATGGTTTGATGAAACTATTGATTGTATAGCTACGCTAAAATCTACATGATTAGAATCGGGAGGTCGGTATACAGCTCCTAAAATTATATTTTTATTGTTCAGAACACGTATTTCAATGAAAATAGATTCAATAGCTTGTGACATAAAGCTCAATTCATGTATTATTCTGTAATTTAGTGTTGAGGAAATGTATAAAGCTACTCCACCGCCACGCTTTTCAGTTCTAGAATTTTTTTCAAGTTTAAAGCCATCAAGGGAATAAGAAGAAACAGACTCATCCCGTAACCATGTCTCTGACAAACCCACCACTGAGCATGGAAATTTAAAAGAATTGACTATAGATTTGAAATTTTCAAAGTTTTTGTTTAAGCTTCTAATGTTGAAATGTAGCAGTGAAAAGTTTTTTTCGAAATTGAGTGATTTTGTGTCGAATTTGGAAGCCGTAATATATTCAGACGTTTGAAACTTAGAGACAGTATCATTTTCATCAATATAATATTTAAATTCAGGAGTATTTTCCATGAGTTTGGAAGCAAAATCTGCTTCACGGAAGTTAATATATGGGGAGTTAACTCTGCCAGTATTACAGGAATTGAATGAAGAGAAAATCAAGTCTTCATCTTGTAAGGAGTAAAAAGGAAAAATATTCATGGCTGCCATCATGTCATCTTCATAGCATCATCAAGCACGTTACCTGAAACAAAGATTTTATTAATAGCATATTTAAGAATCCGTTGAACATGTGGGACACGTGGAAAAAGGAGAGAGTAGAACAGTGAAAGCTCACAGCGTCAGCAGAAGAGGAATAACAAAGACAAAAAAGACGAAGAAAAAAAAGCAAAAACAAAAACAAAAAATAAAAAGTGGACGTCAAAGCGCAATGTAGTGAGCCTTAAAGGGTACTCTGCTTGTAAAAAGGAATTTTCACGGTTTATCATTTTGATGAAGGAATGAGCGAAAAAAATCTTTGAGTAATAAAAGGCAAACAAATCCTCACAGGAAAAATACATATCATAATTATTAATTCATGTAGTTACTTGTCTACATGAATGCAAATAAGCTGAATCACATTTGAATAAAGAGAGATGAAGGCTTATGAGTACAAGGTGTTTACTACAGTGGAGAGAGTATCAGTAGTATAATACGCATGCTAGAATCATGCAGTGAATACAACCCTGTAATCTACACGGAAACAAGTACAAATGAAGAAATTCTTCAGCCAGGTGAATGTATATATCAGCTTGGCACGCATATCGTGTGATTGAAAATGAGGGGAAAAAACACTGCATAACGATCAGGGTACATTCAGAGCACAATTGCCATTGTACATGGCAGCCGAAAGTTCCAGAGCACCTCTTTTTTAACCAAGAGTCATAAGTCATTAATGACACTATATAGACCTATGTGTAGTTCAAAGTTTCGTTTGCACTCCCTTCCCTCAGGGGTGTATCCAGGATTTTGTAAAAGAGGGGGCACAATGCCGTAGAAGTACACAATAAATGGGGCAACTTTTTGTTATTGTGTATTTATAGGTTTGCCAGCTGGATTTCAAAAGGATGTGGCATTGGCCGGTTCCCCCCCCCCCCCCCTATGTAAATCCGCCATTGCCTTCCCTTTTATTTTATTTTCAATTATTCAACAAAGTTTATAACATGATGCATAGTGTACCCAAATCACTACTTTCCAATCAGACGTACACTTGTAATTTACCCCCATTAGTACGTGTCAATTACCACACAAGTACTCATCGAGATTGATTGTGTCAACACCAGTTTGTAAGGTTTTTTTAAAAATTTAATCCACTGTTTGCCGAGAGTCCGAGAGTTTGGCCCTCAGGGCCCCCGAAATGAACCCCAAGTTACACCCCCTTCCCGATGAAAATTTTTATCAGTTTTTATATATTTGTAATGTACAGCCATACCTCTTCTGACATGGGGCCTTAAGGGGAAAAATTTACCCCAATTTTTAGGGGCCGACTGACAACCCATCCCGACGGAAAATTTTGTCAGTTTTTGTGTTTTGGTAGTGTTTTGGTAACAACTTCCTTCAGACAAAGTTTGGTGCATATGTATAGATGGGTTGAAATCGACCCGACTTGGGGGTCCTTGGGGGGGGGGGGGCAAACCCGGCGGCTTCGTTCATGCTGACAAGCCTTTTGTGAATGACATGGATGGTCTAAAAGGGGTTAAATCTCATATGTAAAATAGGGTGACTATTTCGGGACAGGCTCCCAGACTATAACAGATATGACAGGACGTTCTGCGGACTGACACTTATCCCCTTTTGATAAATCTCTACAGCTTTGTTTTAAAATGCTCATTTGGTCATGCAAAACAATTATAGGACAAATAAAATTAATTCCTGGTTTCTCTTCTCCTCCTTCCCTTTTCTTCTTTTTTTTCGGGCCGTCTCATTTGTGTGTGAGTGTGTGCGTGTGAGGGGGGGGGGCACCTCAAACTTTTACTGTCTGCATACAGCCCTACCCCTACCCCCTTCGAACAAGCACATTCCCCCCCCCCCCCCCACCCCCCTTTCATACATATTTCTTGATATTTCGAAAATGCGAAATAGACTCTAACAAATAAATATAGGTTTCCCGCTCAATTTACCAAATTGGTCATTCAATTTAATGTTAAGAGCATTCACTTTTACCATGTGTTCACAATAGTTATAATGGCCACGGCAAACAGTCATTCGAATTTATTTTCGTTCTTTCAAATTTGTTATTCATGCATCAAGTTCTTCAAATGATTCATGTCAATTTAAATAAGGCGATTTAACGAATGGCCATTCAATTTAATTTCCTATCGTTCGAATTTGTTATCCATGCACAGATTCCTTATATGATTTACCTGAATTTAAATAAAGAGCATGCAGTTTAACTTGTTTAAGGGATGGGCATTCGAAATATAGGTTTTCCCGGTCAAATTCGCAAAATTAGCTTTCAAATTTATTTTCAAACGCTCGTATTCAAGGATTTGCTCGTCCCGTTTACTCCTTTGTTTCATGTTAGTTTTCAGGCGTTCAAATTCATTTTCCAGCGTCCAAAAATGAGCTTCGAACATCCAAATTAATTTATCGTCGTTCACTTTAAAGAGGCCAAAACGTCATTCCAATTCATTTACGACGACTTGGGTGCGGAATCTCGCTCGAGTTTTACTTACCTTTTCATTAATAGGCAGTCAAGTTAGCAGTGTGTTCATTACATTTTCAAACAGGTACAAGAAGTACAGAAAAAAGCCGGACTTTGCCTTTTTTATGTATCTAATTTCTGCAATTTTGTTGGTCATTTAACATTCTAATGTTTTCAAGTTTAATTTGTTATTGCAAAATGATGAAGTTATTTAATGATATACCCTTGGTTTTTCGTATACTGTATCGTTTCAAATATGTACAACATATTCAAAGTAGCCTTTCACGTCATTATGGTCTGTCTTTTTTTATTTTGTCTAATCAATTTTTTTTTCAGTTTGCCATTCGCTTTGTTATTTCTTATTTTTGTTTTGGATAATCACAGGGAGGAGGGTTGTTAACGGGGCTCGAGCAACCCCACTTCATAATCAGAAATCTTCCGCGACACTTGCATTTGTTTATCAACATTGTTAGGTTTCATGATTTCCATGTTTGTAGAGTAATACCATTTTTCATCAGTATCATTTATTCCTGATCACTGCAAGAACACGACTTTACATATTGTTTCTAAATCTTATCTTGTAAAAACAATTTGAAAATTCGAAGGGAAGATGCGCATTGTTAAGTCCATTGCTTAAATCGTTAACATGCTTGTCTGTTGATGAAATTGAATTACCAGATGTTCGCAATCCGAAGCACCGTGAATATGAATGCTCATTCTATCAAAATGCCGGATGGAAGTATGCGATCGGCTTGCCCTAAAATCAAATTGAATGCTCATTTTAGGCAATAGACCGCTTCGGTAATGTTTCAAAAAAAGTTGTTCTTGACAACCTGAAAGCTTGCCCGAGGCTTACCAGGCATAGCAACAAGTTATGTATGTAAACTGGATTCCAATCATTGAGGCTCATTTATAAAAAGCAGATTAATGGAATAGCTCGTCACTAGGTGCTCGGAGAAGAAACGAGCATAAATTTGTACACATTACCAAAGAGCATAAATACGAAGAGTGCTCAGTCCCGAAATAAAGCACGCGTATATAATGTGGTACATGTCGATCGGCCCAGAGAGAAAGGTTATAGTCTTTATCAAGATGTTTGTATTTTCTATTTTCTTTATTTTTTTCATTTTGTTTTGGTACATCGCTTTTGGTAAAGCCGTATAGGCATAATAATTGATATTGTCCCTTCAAATATAAACTTATGTCCCAAAACAGATAGGAATCAACTCTATCAACCAGGGAGGAGAGGGAGCAGCTGGAGAGATGTTTGTATTTTTGTATTTTTTTAATTTGCTGTGAAATTTCTATTGATATTTGTGATGGGGGGGGGGGGGGCGTGGTCCAAACATGTTCCCTAATGTTGAGCTCTGTATGAGCAAACACTGCGATATCTGACGGGAATGTTGAGAAAAGTAATTTTAAAAAGTAATGATATTAAAATGCTATCTTTATTTTTCTAAATCAAAATATTTCATTTCATATCATGATTATTTCAAATTAAAGGGATTATATAGACCTATAATGTAAATTTATTGGCCTTATTCTGTTAAAAGTCAAGACAGAAAAGGCTTATATAAATATAAAGATTAATTAAGAGTGGCGTATCCAAGATTCTCCTATTGTTATTGGTGGTGTGTCCATGAATGCACGTGCCCCTACTACGTGCCAGCCAAAACCAAATCTGACATTTCTTAGTTACACATCGAATAAAAGGAAATCTGTGCCCCCCCCCCCCCCACCCCCGAAAATTCAGAATAGAAGGCATCTGATATTTTGTTCGTCAAGCGTGAGCCCCTTCCCTCCCCCTGTATTCCTGGATACACCACCAATATAAATAACTGACGGTGAGTTATTTTTAATATTCTGCTGTAGCAGTTTCAGACGGCAGGCGAAGAAAACAGTATAGGGGCTTGCTCCGAAGCCCTCACCAGCGCAATAGCTAGGGCCTAACGGCTACTAATTGTATGATGAAAAGGAGAAAAATGGCCTCCGTATTTTGAATTGAATTAACTAGTAACCAACAATAGCAGCTGACAATATAATTCATTTATTACAAGTCCTATTCTGTCTTACCCGCCCCAAGCTCTATTTGTTTCCCCCCCCCCCCCTCTCACAGGCTTTCATTTTCTCATACTCTCTTATTCTCTCTTACAACCAATCTGTAAAAATGACTCAAATAGAAATGAGGAAAAATAATGATCTCTCTCTCTCTCTCTCTCTCTCTCTCTCTCTCTCTCTCTCTTTCAATCTCCACATTTAATGAGATCGACCACCAACACTATGCAATCCCATTTTTCACATCCATGACAGAATAGTAGGTGTCACAACATTGTAGTATATAGCTTACGTGGCGATACACAAATAAAGATTCATTCAAATAAATCGTTAAAGTTTCAAATTCTGAGTTTTAATTCAGCAAGTAGATACATTTTCTGAAACTTGGACTCTAAATTCTCATAAAAGACATGAACAAATAAAGTATGCAATTAGATTAGAAATACGACTAATTGTTTGATGAGGGTTGAACTACTCCATAACAGAGTAAAAGTGACGTACAATATACCTGGTTAAATCTGGTTTGAAAATATATTAACGGAAGGCCGATTATTTAAATATACATATAAACTATTCTAACAGACCATTGTCAGTTCATCGTGAAGTTACACGAAACAAAGCGTTGGAGTTGATGAGACCAAGGAGTTATCATAACTCCTTGATGAGACAAGTGTCCATGGTGCATGCACAGAGTTGTCAAAAGCGTGGCTGAAATCGAAGACTAAGTCCGATCGAGGTTCCTGATGACGTCATGAGAAACACACCATCCACGACCAGTGAAGAAAATGCAGTCGAAAGTCGACTCACTCGATGTATGGTTGAAAACCACCCTAAACGGCTTTATGGCACGCCATTAGAGAATTAAATATAATTGTTCAACATCAATACAAAATATATTTCACTTTTAACAAAATTTCATTTCACTTTTTCACAAAAATCCTTTTCACTTTTAACAAAATTTCATTTCACTTTTCCCAAAAATACATTTCACTTTTCCCAAAAATACATTTCACTTTTGATAAAAAATTTCCTTTTCACTTTTCGCAAAAATTCGTTTCACTTTTCACCAAAAAAAATCATTTCACTTTCACAAAAATCATTTCACTTTCAAGAGGAAATAAATTCCACTTAAAAAGAAAAAGGTATTCCATTTATAGGCCTATTGTCGTGAAACAACTTTGCTTGTCATGCATCTAGACCCCGATCTGGACCTGCGTGTACATTCCTCTCGTATAATATACATGTGCGTACTGTGCGTATATCATTCCTCTTTCACCAAAACCATTTCACTCTGATAAAAACCATTTCACTCTGAAAAAAAAAATACGTTCCTCTTTTTTCTTGGCCTAAAGGTGGCGCTATAGCCATCTAGCTCCAGCTACCACACGTGCCCGGCGCAGCGCAATCGAATCCCATCCAATTTCTGAACGCGACGTCGACGTTACTCCCCATCCTCAGGGGTGTCGCAAGAACATTTTGAATAGGGGGGGGGGGGGGGACACCCAAATTTGCCGACAAAAATGCTGCACCTTAATCTCCCCCCCCCCCCCCCCACACACACAAATAACAATAAAAGAAAATCGCAGGTGTAGACAGGGGGGTCGCTAGGGAGGGGGTGGGGGAGGTGTGGGGGTGTCACACCCCCCATTCAAAGTTTCTGTCGGCAAAAAAAAAAAAAAAAAAAGGAGGGGTAAAAAGGGAAAGGGAAGAGGAAAGATAAAAGGAAAAGGAGAAAAGAGAAAGGAGAAAAAAATGATAAGAAAAAAGAAAAGGGAAAGGAAAGAAAAAAAAGAAAAGGGGGGGGGGGAGAAGGAAAAGAAAAGGGAAGGAAAGAAATAGAAGGGGAAAAATGGCATTATTTTTGCTCGCTCGCAAGAACACTGGAATTTCAATACTTTAATATTAAAGGCGTCCCCCTTCAGCAATGGGCTGCAAGCCCCCCTTCCCCCGAGGATTTTCAAAAGTTTCGATATTCATATTCGGGCAGCGAGGTGCTGGAATATCCAGTTTTTGTGAAGCATTGCAAGGTTCCCAGATAATAATATTATGTAAATTGTGTATGCAAAGGCGTAGCCAGGATTTTTCAATGGGGGGGGGGGGCAGACGTGAAGGATCCAACCGCGTACCAGGATTTCATTTTAGAGGGGCGGTTGTGAGCACGCGAAGAGTGCGAAATTGGTGATGACTAGGGGTGGGTGCAGGGGAGGGAGGGGGAAGTTTTTCCCCTCCCACGCGAAGCGCGAAAGCTCTGACGTTTTAGCAAATTTGAGAGAAAGATAACGGCTAGCACCTTTTTTTAGGCGGAAAGTTAGTTCGACGCCCGGGATGCTTTTCAATTATTTGGACGCAATACTGTACTGTATGTAACAGGGGTGGGTGCAGGGAGGGAGAATTTCACCCCTCCCGCGCGAAGCGCGAAAGCTCTTATTTTTTATAGCAAATTTGAGAGAAAGATAACGGCTCGTAGCAAACAATTTTTTTAGGTGGAAAGTTATAGTTCGACGCCCGGACTGCTTTTCAATTATTTGGACGCAACATTGCACTGTATGCATCAGGGATGGGTGCAGGGAGGTGAGTTATTTCCCCTTTCCCGGGGGAAAAACTTTGGCGTTCTAGCAAATTTTGAGAGAAAGATAACGGCTTGTAGCGCCTTTATAGACTTTTTTCTCTCACTTCCACCGCTTTTTCGCTCTCGTTTTATTTTTTAATGGGGACCCTGGCAACGCCTACGTCTGTATGTAACTTCTGTGCATTTTCACTACGAAAAGTTTTTTTTTAAATTTTGCTCGCTCGCTCGCAAACATTTTGAAATTGAACAGTTGATATTCGAGCAAAAGGCTTCCCCTACCGCGATGGGATCTTTCTCTCAAATTTGCTAAAACGTCACAGCTTTCGCGCTTCGCGCGGGAGGGGAAAAACTCCCCCCTACCTCCCTGCACCCACCCCTCATCACTAATTTCGCACGCTTCGCGTATTCACAACCGCCCCCTAAAATGAAATCCTGGCTACGCGGTTGGATCCTCCACGTCTGCCCCCCCCCCCCCTCCCCATTGAAAAATCCTGGCTACGCCTGTGAATACACAAGTTACATGATATTAGTTTCAGTTTCAGTTTAAACTGAAATTTATTTCCAACTTTTCAATATACAAAGTAATAAATGAGCAAAAATAATGTACATGTATTTTTAAACAAAAAATATGACAAAATATACATTAATGTGGTACATACATAGTTGGAGGACACACCTCTAAAAGCAAAAGCTTGGGGAACCTTGCAATGCTTCACAAAAATTGGATATTCCAGCACCTTGCTGCCCGAATATGAATATCGGAACTTTTGAAAATCATCGGGGAAGGGGGGGGGGGGGGGGGGGGCTGCCCCATTTCCGAAGGGGGACGCTTTTTGCCCGAATATTAAAATTCCAGTGTTCTTGCGGGCGAGCAAAATTTTGTTTAACTTTTCGTAGTGAAAACGTACAGAAGTTACAAACAAAAGTTACATAATATTATTATCTGGGAACCTTGCTTCACAAATATTTGGATATTCTAGCACCTTGCCATCCGAATATGAATATCGGAACTTTTGAAAATCCTCGGGGGAAGGGGGGCTGCAGCCCATTGCTGAAGGGGGACGCCTTTAATATTAAAGTATTGAAATTCCAGTGTTCTTGAAAGCGACCAAAAAATAATGCCATTTTTCCTTCTTTTTCTTTCCATCCCTTTTCTTTTCCTTCTTATTTCCCTCTTTTGGGGTTTTTTTTTTTCTTTTCCTTTTTTTTTTTTCTCCTCTCTCTTTTCTTCTTTTCCTTTTATCTTTCCTCTTCCCTTTCCCTTTTCTCCCTCCTTTTTTGCCGACAGAGGTGGCGCATTTTCCGACTGGAGTGAAATGGTTTTGTAAAAGATAAATATATATTTGTTAAAGTGAAATATATTTTGTATTGATGTTGAACAATTATATTTAATTCCCTAATGGCGTGCCATAACGCATTGCCATTCTTGTGGAATACTGGAATACTCTCTTCTTTTTTTAAACATTTGTTTAACCTTTTATACAGTATTGTACGAGCCAACCACTTTTGGTTTTAATCATGTCAACGGTTATCCTTAAGACGTTTAGATATACTGTTGATGATATTTTACCCTATATTCAACAATATAGTGGAAAATCAAATTTTAACATTTCTTCAAAATATTCATGTTAACAGTAAAATTTTGCATGGATATTATATTAGTATTATTCTTTTACAGGCACAAAGAAACGCAATAATGCTTGGCATGTAAGTGTATCATTATAATTACACTATTGTTTTATTACATCTTGTGTAATAATATGCATACCAGCTTGTGGAACTTTTTCGTACTTTTACTGTATGAAAGAAAGCGTTTGGAACTTATAGTGCACATGATGCAATTTCAGGTGCGATTTCCTTAATAGATATCATGCATATAGAGCATATCAATAAAGTCTATTTTTTGAATCATAATACCATTACCGTGTCCGATATTATTGTCTTTATTATCTCGTACGACAATTAATGACTGGTTTGCACAAAAAAATATTAGTGCTGTTCCTTTTGAAATTTGATTTACAGTATATGCCATTTCAGTCTTTTCAGATACATAACTGTTTGATATCTTCGCCGACTGTCGCCGAGGAGTAATGATTTGCCACAGTAATGAGCCCTTTCATAGTACGGCTCCTGGCTTCCTGCAAGAGCCGACGCATGCTAATAAGGATTCACGAAACTCAGTGTTTAGGGCGGATTTCGAGGAAGTTAGCGTACATGCATAAATAACTAGTTAATAACTTCAATATATCCCCACAGAGAATTAGTCTCTCTCAACTATCCTAATGTAAATGTATACATACAAGGATATTATATAAAGGACCTGTATTATTGTTCATAAATTGAGTGGAATAATTGTTATTCCACAAACGACCGTTACCTTATTAAATTGGTGATTAAATGACAGGAATGATTATCAAATAAGCATCTGAATATATCTAATATCAACTTATTAACCTATTGTGCATGTAATTATTAAATGGAACATCCTCCTTTAATAATGTCTTGTGGTAATATAAATCAAATAGCGAATTATAATACTGAAATCGATGTACAGGCTAACGCAAATTATATCACAAACAATTAATAATTAGAACCTTGCTAAATTATCAACCATAATGAATCATATATGTGATTCCTAAACTCATCCAAACAACCCAACACAATACCACTGATGTATTATACTGAATTTCAACGAATATATGATGAGAATGACCATTATATCTCACTCTCATACATAAAGAATACAAAGATGATATTTCTTATACAAATCAATTAATAGGAAGTTCTTCTGAATATAAAGCACACAATAATATGGAACATATAGCGAATAGAGAGTATATCTCTTTGTAGCACATCAATTAAATCTGACTTAACACCATTCACTGTCTATTAGTTTGTGTGGTGTGTACAAGTATGTATGCAATATATTGCTTGATGGAGAGCAAAGTGCCAAATTCCATCACTCTACTGCTTTGAGCTTGAAATATAAAAATATGAATGAGTTACTGAACCAAGTATTATGGTATAAGTGACAGCACAGATATAAACTTTGATAATAATGCAATTTTAACTTATCAACTGTTTGCAATCCTGGGGATTTTCACAATTTACAGGAAGGAATACTATTTCTTGACTGCTTTCTTCCCAATATACTGCAACTCTGAATCTACTTTCCTTTGTTCCATTCTTTGGGTGATACCTCACCCCTATGACTCATATCTTCCACTAAACTTCTTGGAAACAAGGAGCACAAGGGGCAGTGCTCTGTGTTACATAACCACAAACTTGCATTTGCAAACAACTTTGTTTATTCTTAATAACTTGCCACTGCAGAAGGGCATTATCAAACCTAGTCTTGCCGCTACAGCATAGTTGTAAATAATGCACAAACCAAGGAAGTACTTCAAGGACACTTAGAAAAAAAGTCTAAAAATTTTTGCACGTTCGCTTCGCTCGCTTGCACATGGATCATTAGACCATCACACACATTAGGGAAGCTGAAACAGTGTCCAGAACCACAATAAAAAGGAAGAAGATGATACTTGATAATGTATTAATCATGTTAATTAGACTGTCAGGTAATGGTGCGAGCGCACAGGATCAGTCTAAAAACACAAGATATTTCATAACTAATTCATAAAAAGGCCGGAATTCTACACAACCAATAGAAATCAAAATAAGAAAGGTCAAACCTAGAACTCTTATACTCTTTTAAGAAACCTTTTAACTGGTTAATTCCCACCATTAACAGCACCCGGGGGAGGGGTACTCGAATTATATTTTGACGGGGGTGTGCCTCACGAATCCCCGAAAAGGGGGTCTAATGAACTGACTTCAAGGTGTAAAATACGGGGTCTTGGGAACTATGATCTATTGGGCAGAGTGAAAAACAGGGTCTAGGGAACTACAAAACTAACCGGGGGGCCGCGCCGGGGGCCGCGCCCACGCCGTGTAGCGCTAGTAACTAGCTAGCTGGAGCAGTTTTCAAGGTTCGCGCGACGAAAGGGCCTAGGGCGCGAGACCAGGTCGAGCGACCACTGCCTCCGCCACGCTCCCGGTAGCCTCTTGTCGAGGCCCTGGCGCTGTTGGAATCCTTGGCGATATGGAGGCAAAATTTCTGGTGGCGAGCGAAGCGAGCCAGAAAAACCGAGGCGCTTCGGTTTTTCTGGCTCGCTTCGCTCGCCACCAGAAATTTTGCCTCCATATCGCCAAGGATTTCAACAGCGCCAGGGCCTCGACAAGAGGCTACGCTCCCGGCCGCATGCGAACGGATATGTTTCATAACGGTAGAGACTATTTGAGCACCGATGCGGACATATTAATTCAAGACGTACGCGTAACGCGCGAAATGAATATTCATGACGTAGTCCGGGCGGCCGTAGTCGCTCATCGGTGCTCATTATAGTGCCTTAGTGCTCAGGAAACGTGTGCTGAACCCAACGAGGATTGTAGGGATGATTATCTTGAAAATTTTGTTTTAAATGAACTTTATTTACTTCTCAATATTGTCATAAACATCACTTCATCTAAGCACTGACTTTGATCTGCACTGATAATAATCTTAATGACTGTTTTCAAACAAAATGGCGCATTGGTGCTCATTCTAGTGCCTTGGTGCTCGGGAAACGTGTGCTAAACCATACGGGGAATGTAGGAATGATTTTCTTGAAAATTTTGATTTAAATAAATTTTATTTACGTGTCAGTATTATCTTTAACATCATTTCATCTAAACACTGAATTCGATTTGCATTGATAATAATCTCAATGACTGTTTTCAAACAAAATGGCGCATTGGTGCTCATTTATAGTGCATTGGTGCTCATGAAACGTGTGCTAAACCATACGGGGAATGTAGGAATGATAATCTTGAAAATTTTGCTTTAAATGAACTTCATTTACGTCTCAGTATTGTATTTAACATCATTTCATCTAACTACTGACTTTGATTTGCACTCATTATAATCTTGATGACTGTTTTCAAACAAAATCGCGCATTGGTGCCCATTCTAGTGCCTTGGTGCTCATGAAACGTGTTCTAAACCATACAGGGAATGTAGGAATCATTATCTTGAAAATTTTGCTTTAAATGAACTTTATTTACCTCTCAGTATTGTCTTTAACATCACTGCTTCTAAACACTGACTTTGATTTGCATTGATTATAAAATTATAATCTTGATGGCTGTTTTCAAACAAAATCGCGCATTGGTGCCCATTATAGTGCTTTGGTGCTCATGACGTGTGCCAAACCCATCAAGGGTTGTAAGAATGATTATCTTGTAAATTTTGTTTTTATATGAATTTATTTGTATCCAAATATTGTCTTTAACATCACTTCATCTAGAAAGTGGCTTTGATTTGAATTGATGATAATCTTATTGACTGTTTTCAAACAAAATCGCGCATTGGTGCTCATTAAATTTTATATACTGCCTTGGTGCTCATGAAACGTGTGCTAAACCCTACGAGGATTGTAGAAATGATTATCTTGAAAATTTTGTTTTAAATGAACTTTATTTACGTCTCCATATTGTCTTTAACATCACTTCATCTCAACACTGACTTTGATTTGCATTGATTATAATCTTTATGACTGTTTTTCAACAACTTATTCGTGCATTGGTGCCCGGTATCCGTGGAGTTGGAGCTCAAGAAACGTGTGCTTATTATAGCCTACAGTCAGTGATTTCACGATATCGTGCCTTGGATCTAAAGAAACGTGGGCATAATCTTTATAGTAGGGTACCTAAGAGGGGTACCCATGCACCCCCCCCCCCCCTACTTGACTAAACGAACCCAACTTTTTTTTTAAATACATTTTTATAATGTACTTTAAGATATTCAAGATGCTAAGATTAAAAAAAAGTGGCCCAGCATGGTGAAAATCAAGATGGCGTCAAAGGTGATGAAAATGGTTTTTTTTTTTCAATTTCTTAGGAGGTCCCATTGTACCCTGTAGACATCTTCCCCTGTGACCTTTTGTATGATTATTAGATTTCAATACAAACCAAAATGGTTTTGAGAAGTTTTTTATATTTTGTGGTGGAAATTGTCTCGGTTTTTAAACTTTATTTCTAATATGGATTTGATACAATATTTAGACAGAAGAAATATATCGTACATCTCTTTGGTGTATATAATGACCATTTTGATAATGGTCACCTTAATTGCTTATCAGTAGAGTACCCTGCAATGCATTATATCAACCTCCCTTTTGGGAAAATTTGAGATTTTTCGAAATCTGTCAACAAACAAATAGAACACATAATCAGTTACCTTACAGGCCATAACTTTTTAACTCATAATCCGAATTCAACGAAACTTGGATGTTTTGTTCAGAATGATATATTCTCCATGATTTAAACCTACAAAAATATATTTGTATCAATTTTCGGTGCCATGGTAACCGTTATTCATGTAAATTTAGTTTTTTATATTTTCTTAAACATTATCTTTGAACGTATATGATTCAGTGTCAATATGAGTTAGATATAATAACCAGACAGATATGTAAATCTAATACACCCATATAAGATCAGGAGTGATTATTATTCTTTATCTTTGTCTTCATGATCGTTTTGAAATCTTTATTTGTTTAGTCGATTTTCTCCATTTTCTCTCTAATTGTGCCTAGAGATTTCTTTATTCTTGCTAACCGGAACAACCGAATATTTGCTTACTCATGTTGAATGAAATAATGTTAATAAAGAAATAATTTCTTGTAATATATGATGCATAACTTTAGAGGTATTTAACAAATTTATGAATAATACAATCTACCACTCTGATAATATGTGATTTATTTTTAAATCCAGTGTCGTAACCTTAGCGGCTTCAATGTACTGTGATGGTAAGCTGTATAGCCACTATGGTTATTTTGAACCTTGAACTTGCAACACTGAATATTTCATGTGAACAAATGGTGATTGGACATCATTGACAACAATCTGATTTCACACTTTTAGGCTCATTGATGAAACTGAAATCTGATTTAATCAATAATAAAATATTCTATAACAAAATAATTAGGCTTTGCGTAGACGTTGTACTTTAGAATGCATATCTTGCTGGTTATATTTTGTGGAGTAGTCATTAGATATCATTGGTTATATTGTGATCTTTCAACAACAAAAATCTCTATCTTGATAACAGTTTATTTTATTTTATTTCATTTTCAGGAAAACAATATAACAAAAACAGAGAATACAAAGTACAATAACAGAAGGAGAGGAGAAGTAAAAAAACAGTTGGAAAAGAATGAACAAAATGAATCACAACATAATAGTTGTAATAGTTCTGACCAATGAAAGAAATATCGTTTTTATGATGCTTGTCAAGACAGTGGAGTATTCAAGTAGAATCAATTACATTTACATGAGAAGAACATACACCTGTTATTGATATCAGATTTATTGAGTTGACAAAGAAGTATAAATACTGTATATAATATGTGAATATTACTTTATTGCCTGTGCTGTGTTTGTTACTTTTTTATTTATATGAAGATCATGCAGCCTATCACAAACACTGGGAGTTACTCAAATTCTGGATTTTGATCTTTACCTCCTATTTTGCTCTATTTATGTATATATTGTGATATGATTTACATTACATGCAAAAATTATCTTATGATAAACATTTAAGAGTACATATGGACGTCTATTAATGACGTCTATTTTTACAAGTATATATGATTTGATAATGCTGATCTAACTTTGCTTTTCAGACGGTGATAGAAGCTTAATTACATTCAAATGATTCCAGTGCTTGATAAAGTTTTGCAACCATGGGCCTGTTTCTATTTTGTCAACCTCAAAACACAAATAAATCTGACAAGATGATTTTGTGGTTTACAACGTGGAAAATATTATCCAGTGGATCCAAATTTCTACATATCTATATGAAATTGTAGACTTGTAGTGTTCATGCAAAGCATATTATGCTAAGGCAGGCTACTAAAATAAGCCAAATTTTAACACGTTAATTTTGTCATTTATAGTCTGCATGAATGTGTAAAATTATTTGACTATATGAATTCATTATGCAATGCATAACATCATATCCTCTTTGTGTTAAGGCATTCAGTATTGGTATTTTTCGTATAGTCTTCCCTTTTCTTTGCAAGTAATTTTTTTAAATAAACAAAGTGAAATTCGATACTTTGGTGATGACAAGCTAAAAGGTTGCCACAGGTTATACCACACATAAGAAATAATCATATTTTACACGGTCTTGTAGAAATAATTATCTCAGCATGATTCATTCAACTTAAATTAAAAATTGGTTGCTCCAGTTGGAATGAATGAAGGTATCACCAAGCAGCAAGAAACAAATGATAAGTAAAACATTAATAACGTCTAATGTCATTTGGGTGTATTAGATTTACAAACAGTGATATAATTCCTTTGTTATTATATCTAAGCCATGCCCATTAACGCTGAATCTCAGACTTTCAAAGTAATTTCTATTTGAAAAAAATACAAAAATGAAATGAAAATGAACACTGAATAATAGTTTCCAAGGCAACTAAATGTAACATAAATATATCACCATTGTTCTAAAACATGTGAAACATCTTTCTGAACAGTGTCCAAGTTTCATTGAATTGAGATTATGAGAACAAAAAAGTTACAGCATAGGTAAATCTTTGTGCGCTCAATATTTAAAATTTCAAATATCTACAAAAGGGAGATTTCCATAATGATCTACAGGGTACTTTACTGATTATGTCTATTATCATACATCAAAAAGATATATAATATCATTATACTATCTGAATATTGTATCGAATCCATATTAAAATTAAAGTTTTAAAACCGAATCGATTTCACCCCAAATATCAAAACCTTCTCAAAACCGCTTAGGTTTGTATTGAAATAGACGGCTGCCATGGCAACAGTGAGTTAGATGCATACGTTTGTTTGGTATCAACATGTGCGGAATATGATTCTTAGTACAATGCCCAAATTTCAATGAAATCTAAAAATTGCATAAAAATACAGATTAAGATGTCATAAGGGTACAGTAGGACCACTAACAAAAATGATGTAAGTTTTCGTCACCTTTGCGCCATGTTGAATTTTTTCCAGCTAACATCTTGAATATTTTGAAGTACATTATAAGGAAGGTAAAAAAAATAAATAAATAAAACAACTTATCTAAATCGTATCACAATACGTAAATAAAGCAAAATATAAGGTATAGTTCTTAACGGATTCTTGTAACATCCAGAGTTGGAGATCGGTTGCAAGATCTTCATATAAAATGAAAAACAAGTCAGAAAGACAAATCATAGTGTACATGTAAACACAAAAAAGGCAATAAAGTAATATTCAAATATTCTATACACTATTTATACTCTTTTATCAATGTGCAATCCCATTATTGTTAATGATCACCACTTTGTTCACATGAAACATTCAGTGTTGCAAGTTCAAGGTTCAAATTATAGTGTCTAAAGCTAACCATCACAGCACACTGAAATCACTGAGATTACGACATCAGATTTTTAAAAAATCATCTATTATCAGAGTGGTAGAGTGTATTATTCATAAATTTGTTAAATACCTCTAAATTTATGTATCATACATGTATATTTATAGAAATATAGCATTATTTCATTCAACATGAGTAAGCTAATATTAGTTGTTCCGGTAGCAAGAATAAAGAAATCTCTAGGCACAATGAGAGAAAATCGGCTAAACAAATAAAGATTTTAAAACGATCATGAAGATAAAGATAAAGAATAATAATGACTTCTGATCTTATATGGATGTATGAGATTTACAGATCTGCCTGGTAAATATATCTAACTCACATTTACACTGAATTCTATACGTTCAAAGATATATCAGTTTTTAGAAAAAATCATGAAGAATTACATTTACATGAATAACAGTTACAAAAGCAACATTTTCAAGATATTCATTCCTACAATCCCCGTATGGTTTAGCACGTTTCATGAGCACCAAGGCACTATAAAATGAGCACCAATGCGCGATTTTGTTTGAAAACAGTCATGAAGATCATAATCAATGCAGATCAAAGTCAGTGTTTAGATGAATTAATGTTGAAGACAATATTGAGATGTAAATAAAGTTCATTTAAAGAAAAATTTTCAAGATAATCATTCCTATAAAATATATGGTTTAGCACACGTTTCATGAGCACCAAGGCACTATGAATGAGCACCAATGCGCGGTTTTGTTTGAAAACAGTCATCAAGATCATAATCAATGCAAAGCAAAGTCAGTGTCTAGATGAAGTGATGTTAAAGACAATATTGAGACGTAAATAAAGTTCATTAAAAAAAAAAAAATTCAAGATAATAATTCCTACAATCCCCGTATGGTTTAGCACACGTTTCATGAGCACCAAGGCACTATAAAATGAGCACCAATGCGCGATTTTGTTTGAAAACAGTCATGAAGATCATAATCAATGCAGATAAAAGTCAGTGTTTAGATGAATTAATGTTGAAGACAATATTGAGATGTAAATAAAGTTCATTTAAAGAAAAATTTTCAAGATAATCATTCCTATAAAATATATGGTTTAGCACACGTTTCATGAGCACCAAGGCACTATGAATGAGCACCAATGCGCGGTTTTGTTTGAAAACAGTCATCAAGATCATAATCAATGCAAAGCAAAGTCAGTGTCTAGATGAAGTGATGTTAAAGACAATATTGAGACGTAAATAAAGTTCATTTAAAAAAAAAAATTTCAAGATAATAATTCCTACAATCCCCGTATGGTTTAGCACACGTTTCATGAGCACCAAGGCACTATAAAATGAGCACCAATGCGCGATTTTGTTTGAAAACAGTCATGAGGATCATAATCAATGCAGATCAAAGTCAGTGTCTAGATGAAATGATGTTAAAAACAATATTGAGATGTAAGTAAAATTCATTTAAGGAAAAATTTCCAAAATAATGATTCCTACAATCCCCGTATGGTTTATGACAGGTTTCATGAGCACCAATGCGCGATTTTGTTTGAAAACAGTCATCAAGATCATAATCAATGCAAAGCAAAGTCAGTGTCTAGATGAAGTGATGTTAAAGACAATATTGAGACGTAAATAAAGTTCATTTAAAGAAAAAAATTTCAAGATAATGATTCCTACAATCCCCGTATGGTTTAGCACACGTTTCATGAGCACCAAAGCACTATGAATGAGCACCAATGCGCGATTTTGTTTGAAAACAGTCATCAAGATCATAATCAATGCAAAGCAAGGTCAGTGTCTAGATGAAGTGATGTTAGAGACAATATTGAGACGTAAATAAAGTTAATTTAAAGAAAAAAATCCAAGATAATAATTCCTACAATCCCCGTATGGTTTAGCACACGTTTCATGAGCACCAAGGCACTATATAATGATCACCAATGCGCGATTTTGTTTGAAAACAGTCATGAGGATCATAATCAATGCAGATCAAAGTCAGTGTCTAGATGAAATGATGTTAAAAACAATATTGAGATGTAAATAATGTTCATTTAAGGAAAAAATTCCAAGATAATGATTCCTACAATCCCCGTATGGTTTAGCACAGGTTTCATGAGCACCAAGGCACTATAAATGAGCACCAATGCGCGATTTTGTTTGAAAACAGTCATCAAGATCATAATCAATGCAAAGCAAAGTCATTGTCTAGATGAAGTGATGTTGAAGACAATATTGAGATGTAAATAAAGTTCATTTAAAGAAAGAAAATTCAAGATAATGATTCCTACAATCCCCGTATGGTTTAGCACACGTTTCATGAGCACCAAGGCACTATGAATGAGCACCAATGCGCGATTTTGTTCGAAAACAGTCATCAAGATCATAATCAATGCAAAGCAAAGTCAGTGTCTAGATGAAGTGATGTTAAAGACAATATTGAGACGTAAATAAAGTTCATTTAAAGAAAATATTTCAAGATAATGATTCCTACAATCCCCGTATATTAATAGGTTTAGCACACGTTTCATGAGCACCAAGGCACTCTAAATGAGCACCAATGCGCGATTTTGTTTGAAAACAGTCATGAAGTTCATAATCAATGCAGATCAAAGTCAGTGTCTAGATGAAATGATGTTAAAAACAATATTGAGATGTAAATAAAGTTCATTTAAGGAAAACATTTCAAGATAATGATTAATACAATCCCCGTATGGTTTAGCACAGGTTTCATGAGCACCAAGGCACTATAAATGAGCACCAATGCGCCATTTTGTTTGAAAACAGTCATCAAGATTATAATCACTGCAAATCAAAGTCATTGTCAAGATGAAGTGATTTTAAAGACAATACTTAGATGTCAATAAATTCATAGAAAAATAAAAATTACAAGATCATCATTCTTATAGAAATGATAATCATTTTGTTTTTCTATAAATCTTCCGCTATCATCATTTAGGTTGATTGGTTCATTGGTTCATTTTATTTCCTTCTTTCACAAACATTTGTATATAGGATATAAAAAATAACAGGAATAACAGATTATCATCATACCAAACATAATTTGAAGTGCAATATTTAGTCAATATACAACTCTTGTCATTAGCAAAAGAGATATTAACCGTTTTTTATGTAAAATCATGTTCTTCGACACAAGTCATAAAAGAAAGAGGAGACCTTATTACGAAGGCTGGGCTTGTTAGAGCAAGGTCCCCAAAGAGAACAATTACATGAATGTTTTAATTACTTTGAAACATTTTAAAAAGTAAAACTACCTTATAAGACTAGAAACAATTACATGTATGGGAAAATATTTACAAAAGGGATAGCTTGATATCTAAAAAGGAGAAAAGGGGGAAATATATACAAAAGGATGGAGAGGGAAAGAGCAAAACGGAACAACACAAAACAACAACAACAAACAGAGAAAATCTGAGAAAGAAGTTCGGTTTTATGTAGGGGGAAAGGGAGTTGGGACAAACAGAAGAGAGAGAGATAGAGAGAACTTCAAACATTCACAGGTGACAAAAAAGTACTAACAAACAAAACAAAACAAAACAAGGTTTGCAAGTAACGGTGCAGCACTGGTAGCATGCAACACTAGCACTGGATTGGAGCCCAATATAGTGAGTGCTTCGACGCCCATTTTATTTGTAATGTTTGTAATAGCCACATGTGATAAGAAGGCGCGCGCGCGCGTGTTGCACGAAGCTCATGAATAATAATATGTTCGACTTGGTGCTCAAATAGTCTCTACCTTTCATAACGGGGGTCTTCGGAGCGGGGCTGAGCGGCTCCTGAGCGGAACTGAGTATATCTAGAGAACGGAAATCGGGGTCTGAAAAAGGGGGTCATCAAAGCGGCACGTCCCCGTACCACCAATATACGTGAGTGCCCCCCCCCCCCCGGGTAACAGCACTGCTAACCAATTAACAAAATTACCTTGTCACTGCGAGTCGATTACTTTCCCCATAGAAACACGTGTAATTTGGGTGTTCTACGTTTTGTGGGGCAACATAAAAAGGCCGTTTTCAAACAAAATTGACCTGAATTCTACATATGAGATGAATACATTTTTATGCTCAGCAGCTTCTTTGTTTCTTCAATATTCATATTCCTTTTTAACTTTTTAAAGTGAAAAAGATATAAGTATTTCTAAAAGTTGAAATTTACGTTTTTCATGATTAATGTACAGGGCTCTGGCTCTATGGAGGGCTTCGCACCGGGAAAGTTATACGCGCGCGCATGGTAGAGAATGCAACACACTTTTTGGTATGTCACAAAATTCTCCCTTGTAGGTACCCAAAGAAAAGATACTTTACGAACCAGTTAACTTTATATAAGAACGATATTCAAAATACTTGGAAGATTTTAAAACAAGCAATGAACTTATCGAATAACAAATCAGATCATAACTAAAATTAGGTATAATGATGATATTGTCGAAGACACTGAAAATGTAGCCAATACTTTCAACAACTATTTTTCTTCTATAGGAGTAAACTTAGCTGAAGGTATTCCTCCTTCAGACAGACATTTTTCTGAATACCTGGGCACACCTAAGCCCAATTCTATTTTCTTCACTCCTATAGTCAAAGAAGATATCATTGATATTGTATCTAGTTTGAACAACAAAAAGAGTCCCGGCTACGATGATATTAATAATTTCATTTTAAAAGGTGTAATATCTTCAATTGTTAATCCCTTAGTACATGTTCTTAATATATCGTTACTTAATGGACAAGTCCCAGATAACATGAAAATTGCAAAGGTCATACCCCTGTACAAAAAAGGTGATAAGTTGAATGTTAGTAATTACCAGCCTATTTCTTTATTATCCTCCTTGTCGAAAATTCTAGAAAAAGCTGTTTATTGTAGAACTGTTAACTTTTTTTAAACTCATCAAATTTTTTCCAACTTTCAATTTGGATTTATAGAAAAACATAATACAGAACATGCCTTTTTAAATTTTGTTGACAAAGTGGCGCATGCTTTAGACAAATGTTCTCATCTGGTTGGTATCTTCCTGGACTTCTCCAAGGCCTTCGACACCATCAATCACGACATTTTATTATTTAAACTTTCTCATTAAGGGGTGCGTGGGAAGGCCTTGGAGTTGTTCAGGAGCTACTTATCCAATAGCAGGGTTGGGCGGTATTTGGCGGTAATTACCGGCGGTAAATACCGGTAAATACCGTCCGGTAAATATGATGGGCGTCCGGTAAATATGTAAAAATCGGGAAATATAATTTTAATTCTTTATTTATTAATAATTTTACTTGTTTTTAGCCTCAACAACTGAAAATATCGTTCTGAAATAATTAGCAGCACAACACTCACAGCAGAAACACACAAACAAATTTATTAAATCAACACTGCATACATGTACACACCCAAACACACATACATGTACAACACACATACACAAACTCAAATTCCTTTTTGCCAGGGGTTAAACTTTTTACATGTATCTCGTTACAATATGATTTTTGTTTTCAATTGTGAACAACTTAGCTCAGAATATGAATTATATTATACATACAGTGCATGCTCTTGAGTTGAATATACCGTAATATGTGAATCAGTTAGAATTTCTCAAGTGCATTATATGTCACGGAGGCCGTAGGCCGAGATGCACATGTATATATAGTGCACGAGAGAAATTCTTTATCTATGGATGCACATTTTACGGTATAATTTGACGAAAATGATCATGTACTAAAATAGAAAATGGGAAACTGCTTGTGGGATCGGAACTCACGAAACTCTACATTTCAGCATTAATTGATAAAGTGCAACGAACTTCGTATTATCAATTAATTTGTATCGTTATTGAGCTCTGCCATTGGGAGTTTGTACACACTATACACACACAAAAACACACACACCCACACACACAAATAGAACACACCAGAGCGGGAAATATAACACGTTATATTGCACGGTCGTGACATATAACGAATTACGCACTGGCAAGACCCACATCTTACCAATCAGAAACCTTGTTTCATACAACCTTATATTCTACTGTATGTAATTGGTTTTTGTAACAATAGTGTATCAATGATTTTGTATACATGTGTACTAGTGATTGCTGGTTTTGAACTTTTGATAAAATGTTTACAGAAAAAAAATAAATCTTTTTATAGCAAAAATAACAGACATAGACAAACACACGAACAAAAACACACCCACACACACACCCACACACACAAATAGTACACACCAGAGTAACCGTACTCACCACCATTGTTATTATGTTCAAAATTGGACAATCCCTATGAACAAGTGAGTGGAAAAATATATTTCCCGGTATTTCCCGGTAAAAAGCGGTAAATACCAGTAAAAAGCGGTAAATACCGCTTATTAATTCCCGGCGTCCGGGAAATAAGCCTCCGAAGCGGGAAATATGGCAACCCTGTCCAATAGACGACAATACGTATTTTTGAATGATCATACATCCAATATGCAAAACATAAATTGTGGAGTCCCCCAGGGCAGTTTGTTGGGCCCCTTACTGTTTATTATTTATATAAATGACTTTTGTAAATCATCCGATGTCCTTTCGTTTATACTGTTTGCAGACGATTCTAATCTATTTTATTCCCATAAGAATCCAAATACTTTGGTCAATGTTGTAAACTCTGAGCTTGAAAAAGTCACCCAATGGATAAGAGCCAATAAACTATCCCTCAACCTCCAAAAAACTAAATATATTTTATTTAGTAATTCTATAGACACATTGCCCATGGATATTGTGTTTGACGATACACCTTAATTAGAAGTTGTTTCATTTATCAAATTTTTAGGCATAACTGTTGACAATAAACTTTCGTGGAAGTACCACATAGATAATACATGTAAGATTATTTCACGGAATATTGGCATAATAAACAAACTTAAATTTCATTTTCCGACACCATCCCTATTAATGTTTTATTCATCTTTAATTTTACCTTATCTGAATTATGGGATACTTGCTTGGGGCAATACCCAGCAAACTCTATTAGATAGAATACTTTTATTACAAAAGAAGTCCCTCCGTATCATCTGCAATTCTGCTATACTCTCACACACAGACCCGTTATTTGTTGATAGCAGACTATTACAAATAAACTAGCAACAGTACCCGTGGAAAAATTCCACGGGTGCTAGCCAGGGAAGTATGGATTGATTTTTGCGAACCCATCTTCTTTGGAACAATGTTGAAACTATTACTGTTTTAAATTGTGGCTTATTAAACTTATATTGAATGGGATAAACATATTACAATGTTTTTGTTACCAAATAATCATATTCAAACTATGTTTTCAAATGATACGTTAATATGTGTACACTGTGAATATCATGTATTGTTTTAATTAATAAGACGTTCAATGCTTAATAATTATGAGATATGGGTAATGGTGTCTAAAAGAAATATTTTGTAATTTTTGTTTTTCATCTAAGTTAATTTTTAGTTTCTCTTGTATTTATCTTAGATTCTTTTAGTGTTGTTTCATTAGTTCAAGAGAATAATACATGAAGTATGATTAAGAGAAAAATAAGTTTAAGATTACAACATGTCATTCTTACTATAGAATATGTCACATGCTTTTTTTGAAAGTTAAAAGTCTGTTGGTTTTTTTTTTATTTGGTTTTGGGCTAAAATAATTTATCATTTATAGAAAAGTTCCAATTTTTTGGGGGGTGATTTCATTTTTTCTACAATGAACATAAACAAATTAATGCCCACCCCCCCCCCCCTCTGCTTTTTACGCCCATGAATCCAGTGATTACATTTTTTGTACAATAATATAAAATTGATGCATTCACATATCCCAAATCAGTGGCGGATCCAGGGAGGGGGGGGGGGCTGGCCCCCTCCCCTGGGGAAAAAAAGACAGCCCAAAATGCTGATTTTTTTTTTTTCTGCTTGTGAGAGAATAATGAGGGAAAATTGGAACCCATAAAATCTGGTAACCCCCTCCCCCCCCTCCCCCCCCCCCCCCCCAATGAGCGACTTTTGGAGGGCTGGAGAAACAAAAAAATTCTTGGAGGGCTGGTGAATTTTTTTTTTCACTTACACCCCCCCCCCCCCCCCCCCCCCCCCCAATGAGGGACTTTTGAAGGGCTGGCGAAAAAAAAATTCTTGGAGGGCTGGCGAAATGGGTTTTTTCACTTACACCCATCCCCCCCCCCCCCCCCTCAGCTATCTATGAACATGACTCCAGTGGTTCCTTTTAAATTTTTCTACAATGAAGTTAATCCTATCCCCCATCGACCACTGCTCACGACCCCCCCCCCCCACCCCGCTATCTATGCCCATGACTCCAGCATACTCTATTATTTCTTCAATGGATTAACCGTTAAAACGCCCCTAGCACATGTTTTCCCCTGAAACTGAAAGAGTGAATATTGTGGCCAACTTTCATCAGCACTATTATTAACAAATTAAGCTTGATCTATACTCTTAAGCCTCTTTCACACCAGGCCTGCGTAGGGTTGCGTTGTGCGGCGTACCGAGTATGCCAAAATTACGCGCAGGACCGGCGTAGTCCCTGCATATGTTTTGCATAGGCTGCTGTACGATGGCGTATGGTTGCGTACCCTGTGCATAGGCACCGCGTACCTATGGCATATGCAATTGGCGTACCTCCGCGTAGGAATGCGTATAACATGCGTATGGTTGCGTTCGAATACGTATAGGTCTGGCGTAAAGGGTACGTAGGTTTGCTTATGCTGAACCCACACTAAGCAAAAGTACGCAACACTACGCCCTTCCTTACGTAACTCTACGGTAGTGTTGCGTACTTTTGCTTAGTGTGGGTTCAGCATAAGCAAACCTATGTACCCTTTACGCCAGATTTGCGTAAAACTGCGTACTTTCTGCGTGACGCGTCCAGTGCTCTTTAAACAGGTTTAATTTTTTGCGTCCATCTCGCGTACTCCTTTGCGTCCCTCGGCCACGTAGGCTAACGGAGGCACTGCTTGGGGCAGAGTAAGCTCGGCGTAGTCGGTACGCCACACTACGCAACTCTACGCAGGCCCGGTGTCAAAGCCCCTTTATTACGCGCAGGATCGGTGTAGGCTGGCGTATTGTTGCGTACCCTGTGCATACATTGTAGGTACCGCGTACCTACAACATATGCAATTGGCGTACCTACGCGTAGGATTGCGTATAACAGGCGTAGGGTTGCGTACGTATACGTAGGTCTGGCGTATATGGTACGAAAGTTTGCTTATGCTGAACTTACACTAAGCAAAAGTACGCAACACTACGCCAGCCTCAAAGGATTTTTCGTCGGACTGGTGTAGGATAGCGTACTATTGCGTAGGCATGGCGTACGGTAGCATAGTGTTTATACTTGCATAAAAACTGCGTATTCTGCGTGCAGTGGTCTACGCCGAAAGTACTTGAAAAAAATAAACACGTTAATTTTTTTGGTCCATCTTGCGTACCCCTTTTCGTCCCTCGGCGTATTGCCACGTTGGCCAGCGTAGGCGATACTCCGCACTACGCAACTCTACGCAAGCCCGGTGTGAAAGCCCCTTTAGATCTATAGTCTACAGATCTACATCTAGACAGAAAAATCCGTCTGGTTTTAAAACACACATACTTAAAATAGACTCTGCTCTTGCTGAGCAGATTCCGGAATTACATTTTTAGAGTAATAAAATGGATGTAGAATCTACTCTAATATAGGGTATGATGAATTTAATACCATCTAATAAAAAAGGACGATATTCGACCTAAACTTTTTCCAATCTTGAAATAAGCAGCTCAGTATTTACTGCCGGACTCCTTCCCTCGAGTTCATCCAGCCATCCCTTACAACAGCTCAGCCTCAGAGGGCGCTGCCGTGACAGAGTACCGGCTTTGTAGAGAAGAATGTGATCAGTTTTTAACTAATTCATTACAGAGAAAATAGGGACAAACAAAGTCCATAAATACTACACTGCAACATTTTTGTTCCCAACAATACCACTCACGTCCAAAGGCAACCTTGGATATCTCAAAATACCCCTGGGTCGATCTCACCGTTGTCTCCTCCCCCGGAGTTCAAATCAGGCAGCCAAGGCTGCAGCGCTGGTACTGCTCAGCTCACAGCGCAGCGCCGCCGTGATGGAGTCCGCCGGCTAAAAAGAGAAGAATTTAAAGGGAAAGTTCACCCCGAAGATTACTTGAGTTTAAAAAATGCAGAAAAAATAAAGAAAAATATTGGCGAAGGTTTGATGAAAATCGGTCAAATAATAAAAGAGTTATGAGTATTTAAAGTTTTGGATTCGTGACGTCACATGCGAGCAGCTGCCCATTGGTCATGTAATAAATATTCCATATATTCGCATTTTTTTTTACGTTCCACGATAATTAATATTGTTTCTTTTCAGAATCTAGTATTGAATAACATTTCTGACAATATATCAAATGCACAGATGAAAATATTCTAAATTTTTTGAGAAAACTGTATTTTATGGAATATTTATCACATTACATAATGGAGGAGCTGCTCGCATGTGACGTCACAAAATCAAAACTTCAAAAGTCCATAACTCCGTTATTCTTTAACGGATTTTGTCCAAACTTTCGCCAATATTTTTCTTTATTTTTTCTGCATTTTTTAAACTCAAGTAATCTTCAGGGTGAACTTCCCCTTTAATCAGTTCAGGGGCCCGTTGCACAAAACTTGCGTTTGAACGCAACTCAGGAAAATCAAACGCAACTTTATTTTCAGCCAATCAGAAGAGCGCATTAAGGACTTGCGTTTGATTTTTAGGAGTTGCGATTAAACGCAAGTTTTGTGCAACGGACCCCTGAGCTGTTAACTAAATACAGAAAAAATACGACAAAGGAAGTCCATAGATGCAGTTTCTAACAGTTTTTTTAAGATCTAAATAATGTTACCTCCAAAATCAACCTTAGAATGTACATGTATTTGTAAGCTCGGGAAACCGTAGTCGACCCATGTTGATCGTGTATGCAGGTGTATGCAGGTGTATACAGTATACATATCGCATGTATGCAATATGCATCGTCGCGTCGCATGCATTGCATTGAAATCGCATCGCAGTACGTGGGTGCTACTCCTATGTTATACTAATCACAAAGTGTACTATGAAACAATTGAATACATACGTACATACAACGGAGCTCTATTGAGCCTGGAACACTGTGGGACATACCCATGCCATAATTGTTTTCTTACGGGGGTTCCCCCCGGTTAGAGCAAGATTAGCAAGATGGCTAACGCGAGTCGTCTAACACGGTCGCAAAATGCAAGTTGATACTCCTCGTGCACGACGTTGTTCGTCACTTGCCATGCCGTGCCTGTGATGGGCATAAAGGGAGGTTGCACGGCTGACGACACCGCCGTCGTGCGAGGTATCCACACGGAAAGCAGCCGTTCCTTCGGCCTGCCCGTCCTCCCCAATCCCCCAAATCACGTTTAGGGACGTCGACGGCGACGACGGGGTCGACGTGACACGCGGACTACGGGTTACACGACCTGTGGAATTATGCCACCGGTCCCGCGCCACGGCGAGGGCGGACACGGCGGGGGGAAAGAGTTTTTGCTTCCACAAAAAACGGCCTTTTACGGTTTTGAGTATTAATATATAGATGACCTGTATCTATTTCATTTGGGACAATTTATGTATAACTACAGTAGAAAGACACTTCCACACATATTTGACGCCATGTTCCCCCAAAATCGGTCATTTCATGATTACCCAACTAGACGGTCTAACGAGTTTCACCTACCACTCTTTAGAACTTTATTAGCGAAGAAGACATTTATATATGATGGTCCTAGATTTTGGAATTTTTTAAGTGAAGATATTAAAAGTAGTCCATCCCTAAATTCTTTTAAGAAAAAACTAAAATTATTTTTGCTCAAATCTTATAGTAAAATACAATAATTACCTGATAACAGCTGATATCTCTCTTATTTTTTTTTTTTTTTTTTTTTTTCATTTAATTGAATATATATTTGGTCTTATGATCTTAACTTGCCAGAATCACCATATAACTACCTCCTTTTTCGGTCAAGATTTGTCCTGCTCCCCCCCCCCCCTTTTTTTTTTCTTTTTCCTTTTTCCTTTTTTCCTTTTCTTTTATCTCTTTTCCTTTTCCTTGTCGTTTCGTGTTTGTTTGTTGTTCTGTAATACTGTTTTGTGTTTTCCAAGTCTTCGTAGGCACAATTTGAAACAATACTATTTTCCCTGGGGGATCCACAAATTACAAGCCCGGCTTTTTAGTGGATCCCCCACATTTCCTCAGAAATTATGAATTTCTTTTAATAATTCATTATAACAATTTATTTATATGTTTAGTGTACTTGTACTCTTATTAAGAAAAAATGAATTTGTACATATGTTTTTCATATTTTCTGTTATGATATCTGTAAAGCCAAGTTTCTGTTGGAAATGAAATAAATATGAATTTGAAAATTTACCGTTTATGCTGGTGCCCCCCCCCCCACTTTGAAAGATGCTTGCACCGCCCCTGCCTGCTTCATGTAACCATGGAGAAGCTAGTAATTGAGAAGTGTTCAAAAATTATGAAGGATACTACACAGAGAAAACGCTGTTTAAAAAAATGTAAACAGTTGTTCTGTTAAATTTGTTTAAATATGAAACAGGTTGTATAATTTTTAAACAGCGTTTTTACACCTTCATCCCCCCCCCCCCCAGGCGACGCCTCTGCCCATGAGGGAAGCAAAAATCCATCCCAAATGGGCTTGCATGGTCGTCGGCTCTGCAAGAACCCCCCCCCCCCCCCCAACCTCTCCCTCCACCTCCCCCTCCCCACTTCGAACATGCTATTATTATTGACTGCTCTAACAAGCCGTCAGACACTCCTCTGACCTACTGGTGTTCCAACTTGAACCAATACTACGTACATTGCCTTCGCAAGCTTATATTCATTTCTATGACGTCAAATTGAAAGGTAACTGCACTGCGATACCCACTGACCTCTACCACCAGTGGTCAGTGGCGATACCACCGCAGTCTTCGTATTTTTAAATACGAAGCTAAGAGCTATAGGCGCTAGGCCTACTCGTACCGTAATGATCCAGTGTCCGAACACTTTTCAGAAAATCAACGATAGCAAATAAAATATCAAACGAATATCTGTCAAATCTTACATAATGAATGCTCAAAGTCCTACAGCTAGAAAAAGAAGTTGATGGAATTTTAAAAACAGTGGCGGATCTAGGGGGGGGGGAGTTTAGGGGGTTTAAACCCCCCCCCCCCCCCTTGGGCTGCCAAGTAAACATTTAATGTGCATAGGAAAACAAAAACAAAAAAAAAAAGGGGATAAATAGAGCTTGCAAGTATGCTTAAAATCGCAATCTGGCAACCCTAAAAATGAAAAATCTCCCTACTCATGGGAGGGGGTATCCCCCCTCCCACACCCCCCCCCCTCGCTCGCTTCACTCGCTCGGGCTCGGTCGCTACGCTCCCTCGCAATACCCAGCTCAGCCCCTCAAACTCCCCCCTTGGAAAAAAGCTAGATCCGCCCCTGAAAAAGACAACGTGGATTTAAAGGGCAATCCAACCTTGGTAATAAGATGATTTGTGTGAAAGCAGCAAAATAAGAAAAACAAGATGGTGAAAGTTTGAAAGAAATCGGACAAGGATTAAGAAAGTTATGGATGTTTGAAAAATGAGATCACTGCATCTATGTGAATCTCAAATTGGCAATTTGGTGAGTCAAGTGTGACATTTTTGTGGACAACTCTCCCATTTGTCGTACACAAAAATATCATTAATTTGCGGTTTTCTTTGAGGCGCTTTTACCCTGGGGGCAGTACTCAAAATATATTGGAGATATCATATTGTTAAAGGTCCTCATGAGCGAAAAGATCCTACTGAGTAATGCATTTTGAAAAAAGGTGACATTTTAGTCATTTTGTGTGTTAGAGTGAATGGGGGAGTTGTCCACATCTACATCACAGTGCATTAAATCAGGGCTGCCAACTCTCACGCATTGAGCGTGAGACTCACGCAATTCACCCAATTCTGACTGTCTCACTCTGATAAACAAATTCTCAAGCTGAACCCCCAAAATATAAAGTAACCAAAAAAAAAAACTCTCCAAAATCTCTGATATTCCAAATATTCAATATGCCCAAGGCCTTTCGAGATTTTCCCGTGGGCACAAAGCAAAGCTTAACCAATGAAAATCATTTTCGGTAGTGCGCAAAGATTGGATTGGATTGGATTACGATTGGTTATACTGCGTGTATGTATATACGTGTGACGACTATGATGAGTGTAACTAGATGGCTGGACTGACATGGCTTTGGCGCGGCAGCCCGCCCGGGGGTCCCAGCCCGGCCGCGCTGCATACGTGGCTCAGCAGAGTTTGCCGTCGATCGTACACCAACGTAATAGCCAGCACATCCCTCTACGGCCGGACAGCAGGATCTTTAATTTAAGTTTAACTCTTGAAATTCGTATTAAAAATCATACAGTAACAAATCTGGAACTTTGTAATTTTTCATGGTCAGTAAACTACATGTGGCATTAAGAACAATGTAACCTATTTATTATTTATTCAATTCAATTTTAATAGTAAATTAATATTAATGCTGCTTTGGCTATGACTGTGTACGTGTTGAAATCATGACTAAAGTATGCACCAGATTGCACCATTTAAAATGTAAAATTGTCAAAGCTCCCTACTGTGGAAGGGGGACACCCCCCCCCCTTCCACCCCTCGTTCGCTTCGCTCCCTCGCAATGTCTCACTCTAAACTCTCACTCAAGGTTGGCAGCCCATTACCTATTCGGCCAATTTGAAATTCCCATATGCATAGTGATTACAACTTTCAAAAATTCATAACTTTCTTATTGCTTGTCCGATTTCGTTCAAACTTTCACCAATCTGCTTCTCTGATTTTTCCTCTTTCTTTCAAAGCAACTTGCTATTAAGGTTGGATTTCCCTTTAATACGATATTCATTCCTTCCCAACGACGCGGCGTTTTGGTGCCTTGAAAATGAAAAAGGTACTGTATTTCCGAACGTGTGAAACCTATGGGAAAAAGACACAACCTTTGTTTCAATAGTGTGGTTTTCATACGCGTAATCGAAATCCCACGCGTATGAAAACCCATTTTAGGCGCTTAACTGTACACGTTCGGTACAGGGTTGCCATTTGGCCTTTTTTCCGGCCAGATTCCAGAAATTTGGCCGTATAAAATTTAGTTTGGCCGTGAAAACAAATTATTTCACGGCCAAAAAAATTTGGCCGTATTCTGGCCGTAAAACAGAAATCTTGGCCGTGAATTTTTATTTCTGGCCTTTTTTCAAAATCGATAGGAAATGTTACCAGAAAATCACTTGAAATATGTAAAAAAGCAATAGGGTGTGCATGCGCGCATCTGCACGGCGTGTGATATGCTGAATTATAAAACGGGTTCAAGAATGTAGCCATCCTGATTGGTCAAATAACACCACGTGACCGTGCAAAAAAAAAGTGATAACGCACGGCGAGGGGACTAACGCACGGCTAATCCGGATCAAACACTAAGATTGTAAGAAAACACTAAGATTGTAGACCCGTTTTATAAAACTTTTAATACATGGTTGTGAGGTCGTGCATTAGTGCGATCCAGCAACACGCAGGTTTTTATCGTGGTGTCTAACACACTCGGCTACGCCTCGTGCGTTAGTACACCACGATAAAAACCTTTGTGTTGCCAGATCGCACTAACGCACTCCCAACCATGTATTAATAGTATATTAAGCCCTTGCCCGGGTCTATGATCTAGCTTAACTCTATATAGAGACGGTACAAACTTTACACACTAGTCTACTAGTATTCTGTGCTGCATATAGTTGGCCGGGGCGCACGGTCTATTTTATTAGCATGCGCATATACATTCGCATGACTGCGCATATACGTATGAAAACGCGGGATTAGTTGCATGCATGACGCTCACAATTCTTAGATCTAGACTCAAATACAGAAACTTGCATGTTGTCGCTCAATATCATGTCAAACTATTTAAGCAGGCTTTATTGTAAACTTAGGGGGAGTGCAGAAGACAATGAATTTGACTTTGAGTATAGGGGTATACCCTAATTTTATTTCTAGGTGATATAATTTGGCCGTGAAATTTGGCCGTGAAAAAAAATAGTTTGGCCGAATTTGGCCGTAAAATAGGTTGAGTTTGGCCGTGAAGACTAGCCACGATCTGGGGAGGATTTCACTAACGCTTGCGATGCATCGTTAACCCTTCGCAAGGGCTTGAACCCATCGTAAGAGCCTGAACCCATCGCCCGTGGACGATGGGTTGCTTTTCGATTTCACAAAGCTCCTGCGAAGGGTTTACCCGTCGCAAACCCATCGCAACGCGGCGGATGCTCAAAGGGTGATCGTAGACCCTTCGCAGAGCTGCGATGGGTTCAAAAAGTAACTTCCTGTCCCAACGGAGCGTGTGGCGCGAAATCCTTTGCAAGTTAAATTCACTCTATTTATTTGTTTTTATAGTGAGGGTCTGTTTTAAACTTATCTCAATCATTTGTGGCTCGCATTCTGGTTAATATAGAACGTTTCTCTCTCTCTCTTTTTTTTTTTTTTTGACTTTCTGCTAATTTTCTTTAAAATTTTAGCTGAAATGTTTGTAATTATTTTTGAAACTTTTTTTTTTTGGGGGGGGGGTAATTATTATTTCTTCTTTTTTAATGTAAGGCCTATTATTCGTTAATTAATTATCATTGCATTCATCTTTTTTATTTTTGTGGTGGGGAAACAAATAAATTTAAACCATTTTGGGGATGTGCCCCCCCCCCCCCCCCGCCCTCAATAAAAAGGCATAAGTGGTAACTTGTTCAAAAATGTTTGCACACTGTGGAACTCTTTCTTCTGTCCCTCTCTCCATTTCACTAATTTTGTATTCTAATTAACTCATGAATAAATTACTTGCTTTCTCCATTTCGCTTACCCGATGATTCTTTTCTTTTTTCCCTTCTTTCTCTCTTCTCATTACCTCGACCTTTCTTCTCTCTCTTATTTTCTAGATATGTAAGTCTACAATCCCTGTTCTTGAATCATCTATTTCTTTCACTCTTACTACTTCTCTCTCTCTCTCTCTATCTTATTGCTCTGAAGTATTATATTATGTATAAATCCCTTTATTTCTTAGCACATTAATGTTACTCTAAGAATTTCAACTTGTTTTACACATACTACAAATCTCACGAGTATAAACATATATGAAATACAAATCCAACTGGCACTGTCTTGTCAATCGAAGTCTACAGCTCCACATGGATTTTTATTGGTAAACGATCAAAAAAGTAACACACAAAGTGACTGGAAAAAAAAAATCAGGAGTTTACATAATAGTAGCTTGGGCGGAAATTGCAATGAAAGTGTTGTTAATCCGAACTCAATCTCATCCAGTCTAAAGTAACAAGAATTTGCAATGAATTTAGACATAGGTGTACGGGCACATTTTCGCGAGGGGGGGGGGGGGTGATGATTCTTGCCAGTATATCAACTATTTTCTAAATTTTGTGATCAAGCAGAGTGAAAATTCTGCCCGAATATCGGCACTTTCAAAACCCTCAGGGAAGCTGCAGCCAACACCCCCCCCCCCCCACGCCTGGTACGCCTTTGAATTTGGATTGAATCAATATAATTTTTAGTGAATTTATACGCAAATTTCAATTGGTTTTATTTAACTTCAAAACAGTGCATGTAGGATATTTAGATGAAGATATGATTCCAAAAGGGAACTGTGCCATATTGAATATACATGTATAATTCAAAATAAATTTTCATTATGCATTTTGAGAATTCTACAACTTAAAAGGTTGTCAGCAGAATACGGTTGATGCATAGAGATGTAGCATTACTCGTGTCACACTTTACTATTGGCTAAGTGGGTGTCAAATATACCAGACAAGTGGGTTAATCATGCACAAATTAGCATTAAACATCATCATTATACAAATGACAGTAGTTATATTAAAAAAAAAAACCTCCTTAATTACTATTTATCACAGCCAAATTCTAAGGAAACAATGATCTCGTAGAATAGCATTACAAAGAGCAGGCCTGTTTGAATGCAATTTAATGAATAAGGAAACATTATTCATGGCAATAAATAAAACTTCACGAACAATAGAATGTTACCTTTATCAAATGTACAACAAGCAAAAGAAACAGGAAAGAGAAGTAGCAGAAATTCGAGATGGCATTCAGTAAGTTCCTCATGTTCTTTGGGTTAAAAAAAAAAAAAATCCAGTTTGGTATTTCAATATTAATATCTACAATACAAACAATGATTGTAATCAGAGGTATCACCAGCAGCAATATAATAGTTGGGGGAGTGGTGGGCTAAGGGGCAAGGAAAATCATGAGGGGGGGGGGGGGGAACACACCGTGGCAAAGCAAGAATTATTTCACTAATAAAATTTGACTCCTGTCCCATCTTCTCATGCCTGGTGCAAGCACTGTATGCCATTATTCATATCTCTCCAAATTAGTCCTAACTGTACATGTACCCAACTCAATGAACATGTTGGATGTGTAATCGCCCCTAAAATTAAATTGTTATGCTCCTCTCCTTGTATATTTTCTATCACATAATAATTTTTGTATTTTTGTATTATTTTGGATTTAATCTTAATTTTCCTGTAAACCGTGCTTTTAAAAACATCCGTATTAAGCGCCTAATAAATGTATTGTATTATTATTATTATTATTATCATTGCATCAATGACTGTTTTAGTAATGTTCTGCACAAAAGACAATCATTTTTTTTAAAAAACACAATATAATCATAATTATAAGTTTTACCACTAGCCCGCATCCAAACCAGTTCACAAGTAACAATAGGATCAGAGGCGTCTGTTGATTTCTTGAAAATCCATGGATCCCTTGTAATGTGATTTAAAAAAAAAACAAAAAAAACTCAATTTTCTCATCTTTTTAGTGCCATCATCATCTTGTCACTTGGTAGGTGATGCATCTCATGCGTTTCTTTCTTTGCTGCTTTCTTCATCTTCTTTCCTTCTGTTCCTCCTTCCTTCTTGGAATTCATGCAACTATGATCTAGTAAGAAGTGAAGAAAAAGACGTATATTATGATTTACCTTAATTTCCAGTCAAAATGAAAAAGAAGGAAGATGAAGCGGTTTATCTTCTTTAAAAGTCAGAAGTTCACATTGAAATTGGTCCATCAATTTATCTTTATTTTCAAAGTAGGAAAGGATGGAAGCCCGCTTATAGGATTTTTAAAAATGTAAAAAACTTAATAGACAGGTTATTAGATTGAAACATGAACAACAGTCAATGCAGAGGTATACATTTCAGGGGCATATTTAGCTTGTCTTATGTTTCTAGAACACTGAATAAACAAACAAAACACAATAGTAATAGCTGTAACAAAAATGAAGATTTGAAAAGTCGATGTTCCATATGTGACTAAATCTTACCTTCCAATAGGTATCCTCTCTACCCTCTCGTTGCGATGTCTGCAGTTTCGCCTCATGCACATATTTTGTTGAACGTATTCTCCACCTTTTGCAAAAGTCAAGTGACAGAAAGAAAAAAAAAATAGCGGGCAGGGTGATTTTGGGTGGGATTTTGTTGTTGATGATGATCATCTTCACCTGTTTGAGAAAGCATATTATACATAGTCTAGAAAAACTTGTGGGGCGGGGGGGGGGGTGATATTCAAATATTCAAATATGATTTCGATATCAAGCAACAACAACAAAAAGCTTTGATATAATTCTTGGTGTCAATTTACTGTATCATTTGTGTCACAAGATGTTCTTAGTTTCAGACTATGTGAAACTTAGGAGTCCATGTAGACATGCCATATATGCTAAAGACAATGTAAACAATACAAACATAGGCCTACAGCCTGTTTTATTCCAGCTGTATCAGAATTTCTTCACAATATCGTTCAAGTCCTCGACTCTCTTCAGCATTTTCTCCTAACTCCTGTCACTTCTTCCTCTGAGGCAACATCTTCATCTTCTTCCATCCTCACAAGTACAGATGAGACCTTTGCAAGGTGACACAGAGCTCTCGTGCTAGTCTGACTTCTGAAAGTAAAAAAAAAAATATGGAGTAGATCTATTAGCTAGTAAATCAATGTGGTGTGAATTCATTTTATTTTTTTATTCATTTATTAATTTTTTTTTTTTTTGGGGGGGGTGTAAGGAGATTTTTCTTTCATCGGTCTGAAAAATCAGTTGGACTTAAACAGAATGAACGAACACAATTTGCCCAGTTGGGAGCCAGACTAAATCAAAGTAAGAAAGGATATAAAGTCTAGGAAAGTATGAGCATACACCATACAGTAGCCGGTACTTATAGAGAGAAGAAGAATCTAGACCCTGTTCGACCTAAATTTAGAATTAGATCCAACAATGAATGTTATTCTAGTTAACACTCACTGCTGGTACTTCTATAGATCTATTTGTCCATGATCCCAAAATCTAGATGCAACAGTTCTAATGTTAGATTCTAATCTACATCTAGAGTAGATCTAACGATAGACCCAACTTAGATTGACTAGGCTTAGATTCTAGGTCTAGTCTATGGTCTAGATCTACTATTCTAAAAAAAGACCCTATTTCCAGGTTGTTGGGGGGGGGGGGGGTAGATAGATCTAGGCCTAAAGGAATTTCTTTTTTACTTGTATTATTTCATACGAGGAGAACGCTGTGGTTGAGCTCGTATTTTGTTCTCAACATTAGTCTATTACTCTATAAATAACTTTTGTTACTTAACTTTGAAGTTTGATCTAACGTTAAAGTTAGTTAGACTACATAATTACAGTCTTTCTTAGTTACTCCAGAGTCCAGAGTCCCATGTTACTAGACTTGTCTTAGAGTTAGACCAAGTTAGATCCATTTTATGATTAGACTCTCTATGTATTTTATATTTTTACAAGTGTTAAAGATTTAAACCATTGATATTCTATAAATAAACTAATTCAATTCAATTCTTCTCCACTTCGATTCCACACAAACACGTACACTGTAACAGTGCGACATCTAACGTAGATAGCCAGTGGCAGCGCGGTTCTCTACCGCACAGTTTGCATCGCTAGCACCGCTACACCGCGACGAGTAATGACATTAACACTGTAAACTCCTGCGTAGATATTAAATACTTATCAAAATCTTCAACAGAATGTGTAATTGTAGATTATCTTACCTAACTGATATTGTGACAGTCGTTAACATCCATTTTGGTGAAGTTAAGAACAAAAATCACTTGAAAATCACAAATGATCGCACACAAATCCCGCGGGCTAAAATGATGGCTAAAATTGACCCCATCCTCGTTCAAGAAGTATTTTTCGAATAAAAATGCATCGCTGCTGCGACGGGTTTTGTGAAATCCTTTGATACAACAACTCCACGCAGCTGCGATGAGAAGGGTGTGAACGATGGGTCTTGCGATTAATCGCTCGTGAATGTTAGTGAAATCCTCCCCTGGCCTGGCAACCCGGGAGGATTTCACTAACATTCACGAGCGATTAATCGCAAGACCCATCGTTCGCACCCTTCTCATCGCAGCTGCGTGGAGTTGTTTCAGAGGATTTCACAAAACCCATCGCAGCAGCGATGCATTTTTATTCGAAAAATACTTCTTGAACGAGGATGGGGTCATTTTTAGCCATCATTTTAGCCCGCGGGATTTGTGTACGATCATTTGTGATTTTCAAGTGATTTTTGTTCTTAACTTCACCAAAATGGATGTTAACGACTGTCACAATATCAGTTAGGTAAGATAATCTACAATTACACATTCTGTTGAAGATTTTGATAAGTATTTAATATCTACGCAGGAGTTTACAGTGTTATTGTCATTACTCGTCGCGGTGTAGCGGTACTAGCGATGCAAACTGTGCGGTAGAGAACCGCACTGCCACTGGCTATCTACGTTAGATGTCGCACTGTTACAGTGTACGTGTTTGTGTGGAATCGAAGTGGAGAAGAATTGAATTGAATTAGTTTATTTATAGAATATCAATGGTTTAAATCTTTAACACTTGTAAAAATATAAAATACATAGAGAGTCTAATCATAAAATAGATCTAACTTGGTCTAACTCTAAGACAAGTCTAGTAAGTAACATGGGACTCTGGAGTAACTAAGAAAGACTGTAATTAGACCTATGTAACTAACTTTAACGTTAGATCAAACTTCAAAGTTAAGTAACAAAAGTTATTTATAGAGTAATAGACTAATGTCGAGAACAAAATACGAGCTCAACCACAGTGTTCTCCTCGTATGAAATAATACAAGTAAAAAAGAAATTCCTTTAGGCCTAGATCCATCTAACCCCCCCCCCCCCCCCCCCCCAACAACAACAACCTGGAAATAGCCTAATAGGGTCTTTTTTAGACTAGTAGATCTAGACCTAAGCCTAGTCAATCTAAGTTGGGTCTATCGTTAGATCTATTCTAGATGTAGATTAGAATCTAACGTTAGAACTGTTGCATCTAGATTTTGGGATCATGGACAAATATAGAACCAGCAGTGCTAACTAGAATAACATTGTTGGATCTAAATTTAGGTCGAACAGGGTCTAGATTCTTCTTCTCTTGAACCTTGAAGAAATAATCCCTGAAGCAGCTCTTTCTTGGCTAAACTGGGATAATAAGTACAGGCTACTGTCTGGTGTATGCTCGTACTTTCCTAGACTTTATATCCTTTCTTACTTTGATTTAGTCTGGCTCCCAACTGGGCAAATTGTGTTCGTTCATTCTGTTTAAGTCCAACTGATTTTTCAGACCGATGAAAGAAAAATCTTACCCCCCCCCCCCCCCAAAAAAAAAAAAAAAAATTATTAATAAATGAATAAAAAAATAAAAATGAATTCACACCACATTGATTTACTAGCTAATAGATCTACTCCATATTTTTTTTTTTTACTTTCAGAAGTCAGACTAGCATGAGAGCTCTGTGTCACCTTGCAAAGGTCTCATCTTTACTTGTGAGGATGGAAGAAGATGAAGATGTTGCCTCAGAGGAAGAAGTGACAGGAGTTAGGAGAAAATGCTGAAGAGAGTGGAGGACTTGAAAGATATTGTGAAGAAATTCTGATACAGCTGGAATAAAACAGGTAGGCCTATGTTTGTATTGTTTACATTGTCATTTGCCTATGGCATGTCTACATGGACTCCTAAGTTTCAGATAGTCTGAAACTAAGAACATCTTGTGACACAAATGATACAGTAAATTGACACCAAGAATTTTATCAAAGCTATTGTTGTTTTTGCTTGATATCGAAATCATATTTGAATATCACCCCCCCCCCCCTGCCCCACAAGCTTTTCTAGACTATGTATAATATGCTTTGTCAAACAGGTGAAGATGATCATCATCAACAACAAAATCCCACCCAAAATCACCCTGCCCGCTATTTTTTTTTTTCTTTCTATCACTTGACTTTTGCAAAAGGTGGAGAATACGTTCAACAAAATATGTGCAGACATCGCAACGAGAGGGTAGAGAGGATACCTATTGGAAGGTAAGATTTAGTCACATATGGAACATCGACTTTTCAAATCTTCATTTTTGTTACAACTATTACTATTGTGTTTTGTTTGTTTATTCAGTGTTCTAGAAACATAAGACAAGCTAAATATGCCCCTGAAATGTATACCTCTGCATTGACTGTTGTTCATGTTTCAATCTAATAACCTGTCTATTAAGTTTTTTACATTTTTAAAAATCCTATAAGCGGGCTTCCATCCTTTCCTACTTTGAAAATAAAGATAAATTGATGGACCAATTTCAATGTGAACTTCTGACTTTTAAAGAAGATATACCGCTTCATCTTCCTTCTTTTTCATTTTGACTGGAAATTAAGGTAAATCATAATATACGTCTTTTTCTTCACTTCTTACTAGATCATAGTTGCATGAATTCCAAGAAGGAAGGAGGAACAGAAGGAAAGAAGATGAAGAAAGCAGTAAAGAAAGAAACGCATGAGATGCATCACCTACCAATTGACAAGATGATGATGGCACTAAAAAGATGAGAAAATTGAGGGTTTTTTTTTTTTTTTTTTTTTAAATCACATTACAAGGGATCCATGGATTTTCAAGAAATCAACAGACGCCTCTGATCCTATTGTTACTTGTGAATTGGTTTGGATGCGGGCTAGTGGTAAAACTTATAATTATGATTATATTGTGTTTCAAAAAAAAAATGATTGTCTTTTGTGCAGAACATTACTAAAACAGTCATTGATGCAATCATATAATAATAATAATAATACAATACATTTATTAGGGGCTTAATACGGATGTTTCTAAGCGCACGGTTTACCGGAAAATTAAGATTAAATCCAAAATAATACAAAAATACAAAAGTTATTATGTGATAGAAAATATACAAGGAGAGGAGCATAACAATTTAATTTCAGGGGCGATTACACATCCAACATGTTCATTTAGTTGGGTACATGTACAGTTAGGACTAATTTGGAGAGATATGAATAATGGCATACAGTGCTTGCACCAGGCATGAGAAGATGGGACAGGAGTCAAATTTTATTAGTGAAATAATTCTTGCTTTGCGACGATGTGTCCCCCCTCCCCTCATGATTTTCCTTGCCCCTTAGCCCACCACTCCCCCAACTATTATATTGCTGCTGGTGATACCTCTGATTACAATCATTGTTTATATTGTAGATATTAATATTGAAATACCAAACTTGATTTTTTTTTAATACCCAAAGAACACGAGGAACTTACTGAATGCCATCTCGAATTTCTGCTACTTCTCTTTCCTGTTTCTTCTGCTTGTTGTACATTTGATAAAGGTGACATTCTATTGTTCGTGAAGTTTTATTTATTGCCATAAATAATGTTTCCTTATTCATTAAATTGCATTCAAACAGGCCTGCTCTTTGTAATGCTATTCTACGATATCATTGTTTCCTTAGAATTTGGGTGTGATAAATAGTAATTAAGGAGGGTTTTTTTTTTTAAATATAACTACTGTCATTTGTATAATGATGATGTTTAATGCTAATTTGTGCATGATTAACCCACTTGTCTGGTATATTTGATACCCACTTAGCCAATAGTAAAGTGTTATATGACACGAGTAATGCTACATCTCTATACATCAACCGTATTCTGCTGACAACCTTTTAAGTTGTAGAATTCTCAAAATGCATAATGAAAATTTATTTTGAATTATACATGTATATTCATTATGGCTCAGTTCCCTTTTGGAATCGTATCTTCATCTAAATATCCTACATGCACTGTTTTGAAGTTAAATAAAACCAATTGAAATTTGCCTATAAATTCACTAAAAATTATATTGATTCAATCCAAATTCAAAAGCGTACCAGGCGGGGGGGGGGGGGTGTTGGCTGCAGCTTCCCTGAGGGTTTTGAAAGTGCCGATATTCGGGCAGAATTTTCACTCTGCTTGATCACAAAATTTAGAAAATAGTAAGTTGATATACTGGCAAGAATCATCACCCCCCCCCCCCCCCCTCGCGAAAATGTGCCCGTGCACCTATGTCTAAATTCATTGCAAATTCTTGTTACTTTAGTCTGGATGAGATTGAGTTCGGATTAACAACACTTTCATTGCAATTTCCGCCCAACCTACTATTATGTAAACTCATGATTTTTTTTTCCAGTCACTTTGTGTGTTACTTTTTTGATTGTTAACTAATAAAAATCCATGTGGAGCTGTAGACTTCGATTGACAAGACAGTGCCAGTTGGATTTGTATTTCATATATGTTTATACTCGTGAGATTTGTAGTATGTGTAAAACAAGTTGAAATTCTTAGAGTAACATTAATGTGCTGAGAAATAAAGGGATTTATACATAATATAATACTTAAAAGCAATAAGATAGAGAGAGAGAGAGAGAAGTAGTAAGAGTGAAAGAAATAGATGATTCAAGAACAGGGGTTGTAGACTTACATATCTAGAAAATAAGAGAGAGAGGGAAGAAAGGTCGAGGTAATGAGAAGAGAGAAAGAAGAAAAAAAAGAAAAGAATCATCGGGTAAGCGAAATGGAGAAAGCAAGTAATTTATTCATGAGTTAATTAGAACACAAAATCGGTGAAATGGAGAGAGGGACAGAAGAAAGAGTTCCACAGTGTGCAAACATTTTTGAACAAGTTACCACTTATGCCTTTTTATTGAGGGCGGGGGGGGGGGGGCACATCCCCAAAATGGTTTAAATTTATTTGTTCCCCTACCACAAAAATAAAAAAGATGAATGCAATGATAATTAACGAATAATAGGCCTTCCATTAAAAAAGAAGAAATAATAAATAATTACCCCCCCCCAAAAAAAAAAAAAAAAAAAAAAAAATCAAAAATAATTACAAACATTTCATCTAAAATTTTAAAGAAAATTAGCAGAAAGTCAACAAAAAAAAGAGAGAGAGAGAGAGAGAGAGAACGTTCTATATTAACCAGAATGCGAGCCACAAATGATTGAGATAAGTTTAAAACAGACCATCACAATAAAAAACAAATAAATAAAGCGAATTTAACTTGCAAAGGATTTCGCGCCTCACGCTCCGTTGGGACAGGAAGTTAGTTTTTGAACCCATCGCAGCCCTACGATGAGTCTGCGATCACCCTTTGAGCATCCGCTGCGTTGCGATGGGTTTGCGACGGGTAAACCCTTCGCAGGAGCTTTGTGAAATCGAAAAGCAACCCATCGTCCACGGGCGATGGGTTCAGGCTCTTACGATGGGTTCAAGCCCTTGCGAAGGGTTAACGATGCATCGCAAGCGTTAGTGAAATCCTCCCCGGGTTCGGTAACAACATGTTCGGAATTACAATACTTGACTATAGTACGGAGGTACAGTTAGTACAGTGGAGCCAGACGTAGTATCTCAGTACAGTGGGACAACCGGCCGACGATATAGGTCTACGGTAATTATATACAGTCAGAGTGTCAGTGAGTGACTGTTCATTTGTTTTGGTCTTTATCTTACATGTACTTACTAGCCGGAAGCATGCCTTTATATGTATAGTAATCAGTACGCATGACATGGGTGCACACCTGTTATTTCCCCATAGGCATAGCATAGCTATACGAGCTCTGTGGCTTATCAATCTGGTACTGGCCACAGAGCTATACAGCCCATGCCTATACTGTGTGTGGAGGAGGATATCAACCAAAAAATCTAGATCTAAATATCACCATTTCCCACATACTGTGAGCCATGCAAACCACCCTCGGAGTTTGCTAAAGGGGTTACCTTCCAGGATCAATTAAGATTGTAAAAATTGAATGAATGAATAAAGAAAAAAAGCCACAAAATTGGCAGGTGTGATCAGGTTGCACTTGTAACTTGTATGTATGGGACTACACAAGCAAGGTAAGATTGGTGTAGTCCCATATATACAAGTTACACAGTGTAACTTGTGTGGCCAGTACCAGATTGATAAGCCACAGAGCTCGTATAGCTAGGCATAGCATAGGCTCGAATGAGAAATAAAAAATTGTAGTATTTTCCTCATCTCATCCTTCTTCATTTCTCATTTCTAATTCTAGTTACTGCATCCCAAGAGTAATTAGATACTTTCTTTTGTACAAAACTAATTAGACAGGAAATTACTTTCTTTTGTAACCCTCTGGCACATCAGCAAGTCAAATGGTCATACTGACCATTAGCCGGGAACTATGTGTGTATACTTGGTACTGGGGATACAGGTGTAATTTTGTTTCGAATGGAGGTTTTTGTGGGCGAACTGATACTTAAGTTTAAGTCTCTATAGATTCATGTTGCAATATGTTGCGATACAAAAGGCAGAAAGTTATAAAAACTTACATTTACAGCCCTCTTTTTTCTTTCTTGTAACAGGAACATCTACCGACATGACGACTGCTCTCGACGTGTTGCGTACTCTGAGGCAGTCTGAGGTCGCTCTACAGTGACGTCATACGGACACAATAGGCGGGGTGGCTATTTTCTCTCACAGACTTTTTCAATTATTGCTCCTGCCCGTTAAAACACTTAGCTTACGAAACAGGAAAGGCTTGTTGGTACAGCCCATGCAAGAGAGTTTAGAACTTGATGGCCTATTCAGGCACTTATCACTCCGTATTATTTTGGGTTGGTTTTCTGCTTTATTAAGTACATGTATGTTCTTTTTATGTCATTTATTTTATTTTTGATATTTATTAATGATCTTCCAAACTGTTCAAATAAGTTGAGATTTCTACTCTTTGCGGATGATACCCCAACATTTTAGTTTCTCATGATTCTTTACTGTCTTTGAATAATATTCTAAACTTTGAATTGCAGAATGTATGTGAATGGTTTTATTATAACAAAGTATCTTTAAATGGAAAAAATCAAATCATATATATTTTTATGTTAATATTACTAAAAACAATAACCGTAGAATTATTAGATATCATTAATGAATAATCAAGTTATAAAAGGTGTAAGTCATATAAACATTTTAGGTGTCTTGATTGGAGAAAAAGTGAAAAAAATGGAATAACCATATGATAGATGTAACAAACAAAATATCCAAAAATGTTGGTGTCATCCGCAAACTTAGAAATGTCTTGCCTCGCTCGACGTATTCTCATTACTTTGTGTAATACCTTAATCTTGCCTTATTTATCTTATTGTAGTGTGGGCAAACACATATTCAACGAAATTGCAATCATTGTATATACTACAGAAAAGTATTTATTCGTACCTCTTCATTTTCTTGGAGACAAGCCCATACTAAAGAATTATTTGTTAAATATAATGTTCTTACAGTCTTTCAAATCAACTCTTAAACTGTGCAATATTACTTTTTAAACATGTTCCATAAATCATTATCATCAATGCTCACTTTGAATTCAGCTGTACACATGACCATAATACATACAAGAAGCAGAAATAAAAATGATATCATCTATGGACTGTTAATAAAACTCACGTACTATTCTCTTTTAGACAGCATGCTCCTGTTATCTGGAATAATCTTCCACTTGAAATAAAGTCACTTAACTCAACAAATACCTTTAAAAGAAAACTCAAATCCTACTTTATCACAACTTTTGTTTGAAATTTTGAATACTTGATTTTACTGCCTTGTATTGTCCTTTGTTGGGGTTGTGCGGTAATATGTATTTTTTCAAAATATGTCATATATTCGTAATTATTTATTCCTTTATAATACTCTAATATCTTTTAAATTTTCTATATTGTATTGAATGTTCAGTCGTCTCAACAAATGATAACAAATCCTCATGCTTTTTTATGGCCACCCATTTCCAATAATGCTCTATCTTGTATTGTTATCTGTTGAATTTAGTGTGTTATTGTCTTATTATTTTACCTTATTCTGTACTATTGATGGACTTATACTGTTAGTGTGTCATGATTGTATTCTGTTTTTTTTTTAATACTTTATTGGAATTGAATAAAATTGAATTGAAAAGAATGTCTTATCTTATATTTTGATGACAAAAATACATTTCCACTCTCAGAAAGAGCGCCAAGATTTATAAATTGGTAAGCTGATATGAGGACGACCCCCCCCCCCCCCCACCAAATCGTATCCGTATACGCATGATAAATTCGGTTACGTGTCGTTTTTCCGAAGGTTCGTATTTCCAGAGGTTCATAATTCCGATAGCAGGTTCGTTATTCCGAAGGCTCGTTACTCCGAGTAATTCCGAAGGTTCGTTTTTCCGAAAAAGAAAGAGGGTTCATAATTCCGAAGGTTTGTATTTCAGAAAATAAAATAGGGTTCGTAATTCCGAAAATGAAATGGGGTTCGTAATTCCGAAAACGAAATAGGGTTCATAATTCCAAAAATGAAATAAGGTACCTAAAAGGGAGGGAGGGGTGGGAACCAAAATGACTGAGCAGCCCCCCCCCCCCCCCTCTCTCTATATCAAGGGTCCAAAGAGAGAGAGAGAGAGAGAGAGAGAGAAGAGAAAAGAAAACTATTACAGAATAAGAACCAGTGAATTATATCTGGCGGCCGCCGGATAATTCTATCTTTCCGTGTTATTCTTTCCTTTTCCTTCTATCTTCTTCTCTTACTATCTTTCATTATGCTATTCTTTGTTTTTATCCTTCTTTCATTTTCTCTTTCTGTCTACAACATAACATATTAAGGAAGGATAGAATTATCAGACGGCCGCCAGAAAATTTTCTCTTTCCTTATATATATATATATATATATATATATATATATATATATATATATAATGAAAGAAATGTCACTATGAGACGGTCGTAGCTTTTATTGTCCTCCTTTATTTGTCAAGCTTATTTGTCAAGGAGGACAATAAAAACAATAAAAACATAAAATAACAGGAAAAATAGAACCGATCCGGCAACCGCCAGATACATGTAATTCACTGGATCTTATTCAGTAATATTTTTTTCCTCTTTTATCTCTCTCCCCCCTTTTTGGGACCCTTGATATATGGAGAAGGGGCGGGGCTGCTCAGTTGTTTTGGCCTCCCTCCCTTTTAAGTACCTTATTCATTTTCGGAATTACGAACCCTATTTCATTTTCGGAATTATGAACCCTATTTCATTTTCGGAATTAAGAACCCAATTTCATTTTCGGAAATACGAACTTTCGGAATTATGAACCTTCGGAAATATGAAACCTAATTCATTTTCGGAATTATGAACCTTCAGATAAACGAATCTTCGCAATAACGAACCTTCGGAATAATGCAACAAATGTTCGGAATTATGAACCCTTTTTCATTTTATGAACCCCCCAGGCATGGGAAATTTGTGTTTCGGAATTATGAACCTTCGGAAATACGAACCTTCGGAAAAACAAACCTTTGGAAAAACGAGTGCCCCCCCCCCCCCATAAATTCCATCATCTCCGCATCTTTTGCCAGCTTCTCATCGCAAGAAGGATGAAAAAACAGTTCACTTCATCTTAAAATATGAATGATAGTTTAAGACACCTAGCTCCTCCATCCGCATTTTGCGGGTCTATTCGCTCCTTCCCTTGAACTTGATTTTATCTATTCCGTACTCCTTTTATGTTGCACCTCCATTCTCCCCTTTTTCCTCTTTCCCCCTCTTTTCCCCCTTCTTTCTTTTTTTTCCCCCCTCCAGTCAAGCTTAGCGGTCTAGGAATTCCCCCCTTTTTTTTAAGTACATGTATGTACTATTATGTACTATGTACTAAGGGACCTCGCCCCAAGCTTTTACTTTAAATAGAGGTGTGTCCTCCAAATATGTATGTACCACATGAATGTATATTTTGTCATAATTTTGTTAAAAATACATGGACATTGTTTTTGTTCATTTATTACTCTGTACACTCATATTGAAAATGTTGGAAATAAATGTCATTAAATTGAAATTGAAAAACAAAAATGAAAATACAGAAATAAATTACCAGTAATATGATTTCAAATGGGTAACCCTCGGACCTGGCTATTTATTGGTGAGGGGTATATAGCGTGTATACTTTGGAAAGATAAAGCGACATTTCGAACGGATTATTTCAAAGCTCTAAACTTAGGCAGATCAACTAGAGTCCTCATCACATTTATTGTGTAAGCGCAGGCCCGAGTGATGAAATTTTCGGAATCACTCGCAGCCTGTAGTGGTACAATTAAGCGTGTAAAAAAAAAAAAAAAAAAAAAAAAAAAAAAACGTCAAAAGGGTCGGATTTCCGACCCAAGGCGTCGACGACGTCTTTGTCATGTTTGGGAAAAAAGGGGTGTTTTCAGTCTTATATTCGACGCTTTTGAGAAAAGGGTTACCATTTAGCATGTTTAGCTGGTTCTTCGACGCCTTTTTTCCAACACTGAAACACAGACGGCTTATTTCAAGTGTATGATGATTTCAAATATGTCATGAAATTGAATTATGTACAGCATCTCATCCATTTGCACCATTTTGGGTACATTTAAACACTGCGCCATACCAATTACGCCATTAAGAGAAATATTTTACATTGTTCTACGTCATTTGTCTCGTTTACACTGTCATACGCCATTTGCCATTTAGGGGTATATTTTACATAATTATACGCCATTTTCGCCATTAGTAGGGGTATATTTTACATAATCTTACGCCATTTACGCCATCATGGGGGTAGAATTTGACACCAAGGATTACACCATTTATAGGATCCAATTTTGAGGTGCTCGGACACGCATGGGTACCACTTCGGTCTGCGAGTGACCCCCCCCCCCCCCCCCCCCCGTATGAACCTAGATGTAACGAACCCCATTGCACAGTAGAAGAACCATCGGAATTATTAACCTTGAACGACATAAAACCACCCCCCCCCCCGCCCCTTTAATTTTAGGAAATTGGTGAGGGTATATAAATACGCTACCTGATCCAGGAGACTGGTGACAATTTCACCCGTAAAAGAAAAAAGTTTGTCCGTTGTGTAAGTCTTTAGGGTGCGATTATCATTACGATGTATTCTAATATTCTCTTAATTGAACCTTTTAATGAATTGATGCATACGTTCCAAACATTAAAAATACTTTTAAATATTATTATCTTTTGATAAAAATCATTAGCGGACCGCAGGTCGCGCGGGCCGCGAACTGCATTATTCATTTTTTTTTTTTTGTAATTCGAAAGGTTAAAGTGAGAATTATACTACATTGTGCCTTTCTTTAAAAAAAAAAAGGTTAACAAAGTGAGAATTATACTACATTGTGCCTTTCTTTCAGAACATTTTTTTTTTTTTTATGTCAGAGAATAGTATGGAGGAAAACTTGGACCCCATATAATCTCAGTAAGCTCGCGACCAAAAAAAAAAAAAATACATAAATAAAAATTCACCACCCCCATCACTGAGCGACTTTTGGAGGGCTTGCAATAAGAAAAAAATGTCACTACACCCCCCCCCCCCCCCCCCAAGAGACTTTTGAAGGGCTGACGAGTAGAAAAAAATACGGGATCTCCCTCGATCCACTCCGCTCATCATTTCCTCATAAGTTTTGCTCCTCTTGCATGACGCCAAGGTCCAGTTACGCCACTGCATCTAGTACGTAGGCCCTAAACAAACAAAAAATGGCTTGGAATAAACAGTGCCGGATCCAGGATTTTGTGAGGGAGAGTCATATTCTGGAAATATTTTCTGACTCAAGCACTGAACTGAGAAAAAAGGTCAACATTTGGGGTGCTTCTTCCTTCGAAATTCTCTGACAAGCCCCCCCCCAAAAAAAAAAAAAAAAAAAAATATATATATATATACATGTATATATATATATATATATAATAAAGGGTCATCATTTTTCTGTGTCTTTTTTTTTTCCAGGGGAGGGGGCTGGGGCCCCATGGATCCGCCCCAAGAACCCTTGTAAGTAAGACTAACTCATTAACAACCACCAAAGCTGTGTTGACAACAGGTAAACAACGAGGTAGAGATCAAGGAACCGATCGCGCCTTGTACCATTACGAACACTGAGGGCTCCCTTCATCATATCGTGAAAAAATAAAAAATGGACGCACTGACCAAGTCCCGATTAGCTATACGAGCTCTGTGGCTTATCAATCTGCTACTGGCCACAGAGCTATACAGCCCATGCCTATACTGCGTGTGGAGGAAGATATCAACCAAAAAATCTAGATCTAAATATCACCATTTCCCACATACTGTGAGCCATGCAAACCACCCTCGGAGTTTGCTAAAGGGGTTACCTTCCAGGATCAACTAAGATTGTAAAAATTGAATGAATAAAAAAGAAAAAAAGCCACAAAATTGGCAGGTGTGATCAGGTTTTTTTACCTTGCACTTGTAACTTGTATATATGGGACTACACATGCAAGGTAAGATTGGTGTAGTCCCATATATACAAGTTACACAGTGTAACTTGTATATATGGGACTACACCAATCTTACCTTGCATGTGTAGTCCCATATATACAAGTTACAAGTGCAAGGTAAAAAAACCTGATCACACCTGCCAATTTTGTGGCTTTTTTTCTTTTTTATTCATTCAATTTTTACAATCTTAGTTGATCCTGGAAGGTAACCCCTTTAGCAAACTCCGAGGGTGGTTTGCATGGCTCACAGTATGTGGGAAATGGTGATATTTAGATCTAGATTTTTTGGTTGATATCTTCCTCCACACGCAGTATAGGCATGGGCTGTATAGCTCTGTGGCCAGTAGCAGATTGATAAGCCACAGAGCTCGTATAGCTAAGTCCCGATAGGAGATTTCGCCAGAAGTTCCCCTAAATTTCAGGAAACCCACTCCAAATGTCACAAAACAAGCTGGTAAGTTTTAATCTTCAATTATTTGATAATAATAGCGGTACATATATATAGTTTTATGTCAGGTTTCTTAGGAAATACAGCTATTTTCGTATAGTGATGCATTATACTGGCCCGCTTGCTGTCGGCTGCGTTCCTACACAGTCCGGATAGTAATGTGGCCATGAGTGCCCTCTGGTAGGAATGTATAATCTTACCAGCAGTTGCTGACCACTTCCTTGCTAATGGTATTTTGTTTGTCAAGAATAATAATAATAATAATTAGATCTAGATCTATAACATTTATATAGCGCTTTATACTGGTGTTTCTAAGCGCACAGTATTCTTGCTATTAATAGAGTAACCTGAATTATTATTCAATCAAATTGAATTAATATTCATATTTGATTTTGAGGGGGAAAAAAAAAAAAGTTTATTTGCTAAAGACTTTTCACCTCCATCTTTGCTAGAGACAGACTTCTCAAAGTTTTCTCTTCGAGTTAACACAATAATTTGAGGATGTCATCTTTACACTTCTGAATTTGTTGCCTGCACTTCAATTGGAGCAATTTCTACAATTCAATCCTTTACCTTCTACACTCCTTCATCTCACCTGGAGAAATTTGTACTACCTCTTTCATTATCTTATTCTCTGCAATTCACTCAGAGAACAATCCAAAATCTCGCTTGAGCTAGCCAAGTAGTTTTGTGATAATTTCTGTGGTGATATTTTGTTTACCTATTTTGGGGAAATTGTGCAATATTGTTATTAGTTGAGGATTCATGCCCGGGAAACGCCTGCACGCGTAAAGTCGGTAAGTGGTGATTACTTCTTATTCCCATCTCACCTATAACTAGTAACCAACCTCTTCACTGGTGACCCCGACGTGATTAAACCCGACCAACGTGTGAGCAGCATTCATCCTTCGTCAAATAACTCGCATTTATTGTCACCCTTTCCTTCAATTATTTTACTCGCATTACTATCACCATGCCAACTGATAATCAGACCGATTCTTTAACAACTTCTTCTTCGGAAACTACTTCTAGCTCACCCTCTATCTCTAATGTACAACTCAAGCTTCCTCCTTTCTGGCCAAATGATCCTACCATTTGGTTCGCCCAGGTAGAGGCGCAGTTCACAACCCGAGGCGTCACTGCTCAGGCAACTAAATTTGCCTACGTTGTCGCATCCCTTCAGCCTGAATATGCTCAAGAAATTCGGGATATTCTCATCTCACCCCCGAAGGAAAAGCCATACGACAAACTAAAGGCTGAGCTTATTCAGAGGACATCAGCATCCGAGCAAAAACGCCTACATCAGCTACTCATTTCAGAGGAGCTGGGAGATCGCAAACCCTCTCAGTTACTCCGAAAAATGAAGCAACTTTTAGGAACCAACAAGCTGGAGGAGAACATTCTGAAGCAACTTTTCCTACAGAGGCTCCCAACCAATGTCCAACTTGTACTAGCTTCAACTAGGGACTCTATGGAGATAGAAAAGCTCGCGGATTTGGCAGACAAAATCATTGAGACTTCTACTCCATCGAACTATCACGCTATCTCGCCCTATCGTCTCTCTTCCTGCTTCTGCTGAGCCCGAAGTCAGACAAACTCGTTCCGGCAGAAAAGTTCATTTTCCAAAACGCTACGTTCAAGTTTTGTATTTCACTTGAGAAATTATTTTCTTCATTCGGATTATTTTCTTTATTATCGCCCGTTTCATCTTATTCAACGTTCTAGGAGGGGGCTGATGTAGTATTTTCCTCATCTCATCCTTCTTCATTTCTCATTTCTAATTCTAGTTACTGCATCCCAAGAGTAATTAGATACTTTCTTTTGTACAAAACTAATTAGACAGGAAATTACTTTCTTTTGTAACCCTCTGGTAGGAATGTATAATCTTACCAGCAGTTGCTGACCACTTCCTTGCTAATGGTATTTTGTTTGTCAAGAAGTTTATTTGCTAAAGACTTTTCACCTCCATCATGTCCATCTTTGCTAGAGACAGGCTTCTCAAAGTTTTCTCTTCGAGTTAACACAATAATTTGAGGATGTCATCTTTACACTTCTGAATTTGTTGCCTGCACTTCAATTGGAGCAATTTCTACAATTCAATCCTTTACCTTCTACACTCCTTCATCTCACCTGGAGAAATTTGTACTACCTCTTTCATTATCTTATTCTCTGCAATTCACTCAGAGAACAATCCAAAATCTCGCTTGAGCTAGCCAAGTAGTTTTGTGATAATTTCTGTGGTGATATTTTGTTTACCTATTTTGGGGAAATTGTGCAATATTGTTATTAGTGGAGGATTCATGCCCGGGAAACGCCTGCACGCGTAAAGTCGGTAAGTGGTGATTACTTCTTATTCCCATCTCACCTATAACTAGTAACCAACCTCTTCAAAATCATCAAAAATAAGTACTAGCAATGGCAGCATTCAAACTTGTGTCTTGAAGTTGACTATAGTTCATAAATTTCCTTGACTTCCTGAAAATATGTTGGGGTGTTTTTCAGCATTTTTTCTCTCTAAGTTACAAGTACAATGGCTGCAACCATATTGTAATGTATGATGGGGGGCCCCTTGTCTGCGCACCTAACATTTCACTTGAAATTGACAAGCTTTTCCTTTGGTATTCCTCTAATGACTGACCTCATTTTAATCCTCATATCCTAGAGAGTAATTGTGCCGAAAATCTGATTAAAATTCGAACAAGAACAATTTCATTTCCACAAGAATAGGCAATGGCCAACGCTGTCATTTTGACACTAAAAAAGGGAAGGTTTCCTTGTCTGCGCACTCATTCACTTAACACGCAGTTCGGGATATTTTGCATGAAAGGTGGCATTTTCAAGGCATGTGAGTAAAAATGCATAAAATAGACGTTCTTCATCAGTTTTTCCTCATTTTTTCGCTGATACATATCATTAAAATTGATATGAAGATGATTGTGTTCATTGCGTCTTTTGTGATGTTAAAATCGCGCAGTTACGCGTATGCGCAGACATGGGCACTGCGCAGACATGGGGCACCAAACCATACAAGCTTATCTGAAGATAACCTTGTACTCCAGACTAGCTTTTATGGGTGAATAGGCTTCAAGACAATAGCTTTTGTGTGTATCAGCAGGCCTTTTTCCAGGCTAGATCATTCATACAGGAGGAAAATAAAATTAAAATTTCACTTTCAATTCTGAATCCCCTAATTTGTGGCGCAGTAAAAGTTGAAGAGTCCATGAATCATATCTAGCAAATTTAAGAAAATTAAAGCTTGCTTAGAGCAATTTTGGTGTCTGTTTTTGACTGCTGCAACCATTGTCCTCGTTGCCACAGTTTACCAGTGGTGCTAGCACCACCCCTTTGGGACTTTATCTCTCTCAGCGCCACTGGTTATTGATTTTCAACAAATAGCGCCACGCCTTCTTGCTCCCAAGATAACCTCTTCATGTAATAATAAATCACTAAATCATCAAGTGAAGGGTTATTTTTCCTTCCTCTCTCTCTTTCTGATCTCTAATCCATCCTCTCTCTCTCTCTCTCCCAATGACTGATAAGTGAGAACTACCAGAAGTTTTGTCTGGACACTGTAATCTTTTGATAAATTCATTGAAGATAGGTCAGAGGGTCAAGTACAAGTGTGCCCCTGAGAGAAAGAGGGAGAGAGAGAGAGAGAGGTGGGGGCTACCTAGGTAGTCTAAGAATTAAGACCATTCATTGGCCAACTGAAGTGCTAAATCATGTAGACTATTTTAAATTACGTTCTTTGTGGAAGTATTTTAAAACTAATTTTTTGTAAAATTGTCAGTACATTACTTTCGAATGAACACTGGTTAAAAGGAAAATTTTATCCCCCCCCCCCCCCAGCCTTGCGCGCGCTACGGTCGACACTTGTCTCCGAGTCTGATCAACAGACTAGCACCACGCGTTCTTCTCAGCTTGCCGAGGGCCCTGGCTGCAACAGTGAATTTTGGACACAGTCCCACATAGGCAAGGGCCTATGACTGCAGGGTTCTCCAATAGCGGTTTCACCCGGGGGCTCCGCCCGGGTAAAATTTGAAAAACCAGTTTAGCGCCCTGACAAAATTTCCCCGCCCAGACAAAAACTTGATGCGCCCGGATATGAAAATTGACATATTTTCACGCACAGACAAGCATAGGCGCCGGAAGTGGTGGGGGGGGGGGGGCAGGGGGGCGGTCACCCCCCAAACGAAAAAGTGGGGGGGGGGGGCAAAATGCATTTTCGCCCCCCCCCCAAAGCCCCTCCCCGTAAAAAAACAAAAAAAATCAGTAGTAAAGGAGTAAAAATCGTGTGTATATTAAAAGCTTGATTGCTTTATTACGTAATTGTACATGTAAGCCTTTGTATTTATTTTTCGTATTCATGGAGATCACTGAAGACAGATAAAGCATTCAAACTTTAAACTTTAACGTAGTGGAGGGTTTGTATTAGACGCAAGGTTGCCAGAGTTGGCAGAATTCTGCTTTCTGGCAGAATTTGGACCGCTTTAGCATAATTTGACAAAATTTAGCAGAATTTTAGCATTATTCTGGTGTTTTGTGTTTTTTTGCTTGTCTGAGAATTTTCCAGTAAAAACACACCCCAAAAATGCTGATAACCTTTTTTTTTTTTTTTTTTTTTTTTTTTTTCTTTTGTTTACTGTCAGAGAATTTTCGAGTAAAAATACACCCCAAAAATGCTTGTCAGAGGTGGGAAAGCGTGTGTGTTTTTTTAGGGGTGAGAAGACATGAGCCCTTGAAAGGTGAGCCCCGTTGAATGTTTGCCCCCCCAATCCCAAACTGCTTCCGGCGCGCCTGCAGACAAGACAGCATCAAGACCGCGCGGCATTGCGCAATCAAGCATCAACTTAAAATAAAAACTTTACTCGCATGATCATGTCGGAAACCCGCACGAACGCATTATCTCTTTGCATGAACCACGTCGAATTCTCATTGCGATCACGGCCACATATAATGCACCATCTCGACGCAGTGCACTATAATACGTATGCCATCACGAAACCGCAAATTTGACTTCGGAGGCCGACGAACACAAGAGCCCCCGGACAAAATACAGACCAGTGGAGAACCCTGGACTGGGCTGCAACTTAAGTTAGACTAGGTTACATAGGTATGTGACCAAAAATATAGAAATTGTGGAATTACATTGTAACTTATATCATTGGAAAGGGCTTGAAAAACCATTTGAAATGGTATATAAACCATAGCTCTAGGACAAATATTAAGCGAGTTATGATTTTTTAAAGATACCGCCGGACACATCATCAAGTCAAATGGTCGCCGGAGTCCTATCAGGCAACCAGGATCTGGACATTAGAGGCATCACTACCTGCGTCCAGAACTCAACCATAATTAAGTAACCTTAAGTAAAAATCTGATTTGAATATCGCCATTGAAATACCACTGAGACCTCTCAAAATCTGTGACCGATCATGACCGATATAAATGATGGACTTATCAAAAATGTACATGTAAAAATCATTCATTTTTCTAGATAAAACCTGCTAAAGAAAAGAACATGTGATAGGGAAAGAAAATCAATATTTTATTTGATCTATGTATAGACCCTTCTATATGGTATAGCCACAATCAGGGTGCAACTTTCTACCTACAAGCGTTACGCATCTCTCCTGGAAACACAAAGTTATTTAATTAAATGTCTTGTGGCCTGAAATGTTGGACCATATGAGTTCTTCATCTCGCAGCAACTTTTGTTTGAATTGCATGTGTGTTGGGTGTGTGAGGATGGTAATAGAGGGCTCAAAATACCACTTTTTGGCTGTTACGCATTTATAAAAAATAAAAAACACATCTGTTCATGCCATCTTATACATGTAGTCCTTTTTATCTCCACTCGGTATTTTTTTACGGCTTGAGAATTGACCCCAGAATCGCGATACAGTGGAGGTGTTGTGGTATAGTGGTTCATTCACTTGACTCTCAATCCAAGAGTTGAGGGTTCGAATCTCAGCCCGGCACTAGCGTCTTTTGGCAAGATACTAATCCACGTTTGCCACTCTCCACCCAGGTGTTAAATGGGAACCTGGCAGGATTTATTCCTTGAAATGCACTGTGCGCTGATTACGGCAGCCAGAGCTAAAGCCAGGGTAATAATATCCAAACCCTTTGGAAGCGCATAGGGACGTTATATCATAATGTGATATGCGCTATACAAGAACGGTTTATTATTATTATTATTATTATTATTTCTGTGAAAAGAGACAAGCGTAACACTTTTTTGAAAAACAGCTATGTGCATAATTTTGCCTCTATAATTCATATATATTTTAACATTATATTGATTGGTAATTGGTTATATTTTCTTAGTAACATACACTGTATTGTCCTATCATCAGAAACAAAAAATCAAACATAGATACAAACTTTACAAAAATATATGCCCCCATTGCAATCATAAATTGTGTCCGGAATTTCCTGTAGTGTCCGTAACGGTGTCATTCCTGCTACATGAAAATGTTTTCAAAGCTCTTATATGCTTTGCTTTATTTTACTATCCCCGGGGACTAGCTGTGGTATTCCGCTAAGCACAACAGTTTTTTTTGTCCCCGCCGAACGAAGTTAGCGAGGGGACTATGAAACGGGCTTCGTTCGTGTGTGCGTGTGTCCGTGTGTCCGTGCGTCCGTGCGTCCGTGCGTCCGTCTGTCCGTGTGTGCTCAAATGTTTAATAGAAAATGCTACTTCTCCGTCATTTCTTGGCCGATTTTGATTCTGATTGTTTTATCTGATAGGGCTGGGTGGGGGCTTCCATACTTCTACACAGAATTTTGAAATTCATTAATTATGCAAATTTATGCAAATTTATTCCAAATTGACGAAAAATGCTACTTCTCCTCTATTTCACATCGGATTTTGATTCCGATTGTTTTATCTGATAGGGCTGGGTGGGGGCTTCCAAACTTCTACACAGAATTTTGAAATTCATTAATTATGCAAATTTATGCAAATTTATTCCAAATTGACGAAAAATGCTACTTCTCCTCTATTCACATCAGATTTTGATTCCGATTGTTTTATCTGATAGGGCTGGGTGGGGGCTTCCAAACTTCTACACAGAATTTTGAAATTCATTAATTATGCAAATTTATGCAAATTTATTCCAAATTGACGAAAAATGCTACTTCTCCTCTATTTCACAACGGATTTTGATTCTGATTGTTTTATCTGATAGGGCTGGGTGGGGGCTTCCAAACTTCTACACAGAATTTTGAAATTCATTAATTATGCAAATTTATTCAAAATTGACAAAAAATGCTACTTCTCCTCTATTTCACATCGGATTTTGATTCCGATTGTTTTATCTGATAGGGCTGGGTGGGGGCTTCCAAACTTCTACACAGAATTTTGAAATTCATTATTCATGCAAATTTATGCAAATTTATTCAAAATGGCTGAAGGTTCATAATGTTTTCATGTTTTATATTTCAGTTGTATACATGCATTGTTGGTACATGTATTTTCTTCTTTTGCATGCAGTAACATTATTATTTTATTCACTAAAGTTTTTCACATAAGTTTTAAGGTTCAGGCTAGTTCATTTCCACAGATCTGCACTTTTACTCATTTACATGTACTTTACTTTTACATTTACTTTAATTTACTCATTCACTTGTTTTAAAGAATTTAATAAATGCCATTTGTAGTGTCCGTAACACATGTAGTGTCCTTAACACAAATGTGTAATGTCTAAAAATACAGCTTGATAACCAAATGCTACTAATTTGTAATTCAAATTTGATTTTTTACAGTTGCTCTTCTTAATATGTTTCCACATAAATTAAAAATTTTCTCTTTCCCTGGAAGGTCTTCTCCCGGATATGATATTTCGCAAACAAATAAGGTATTTTCCATGAATTTTATTCAAAAAATAAAACAAAACTTGACTTAGGATTAACTTGATATTAATATTTTATTTCAACAGTATCAGTTAGATGTACATGTACATGTAGTAAAGTATCAAATAAAATGCATCATTGTGTTTTAGTTTCAATGTCAAGGTTTATAGAAAAGAGTAGGAGCCAGTGTTACGGACACTACAGATCTGTGTTACGGACACTACAGAAGGGATAGTATTATGCCTGCAAGCCAAACTGTACTTCCTTTTCTGGATAACAGTGTTCTGAAATAAATTTTAAGAATGTAAAAGCTGTCTATGACATCAAATATGTTTATAAAACGGGTTCAAGAATGTACTAGCCATCCTGATTGGTCAAATAACACCACCTGACCGTGCAAAAAAAAAGTACTAATGCACGGCGAGAGGACTAACGCACGGCTAATCCGGATCAAACACTAAGATTGTAGACCCGTTTTATATAACTTTTAATACATGGTTGTGAGTTCGTGCATTAGTGCGATCGAGCAACACGCAGGTTTTTATCGTGGTGTCTAACACACTCGGCTACGCCTTGTGCGTTAGTACACCACGATAAAAACCTTTGTGTTGCCAGATCGCACTAACGCACTCCCAACAGTATAATGATGCATGTCTTTTGCATGAGAAAATACATTATTTCAATTAAAGTCTATAATATGTACTGTTGGTGAAAGCCAGAAGGGCATTATTGATTAACTGTTTAAAACCAGAAGGGTGATAACATTGCAAAATGTCTATGGCATTAATGCCCTTATGGTTCTCACTGGACAATATATTGCACAAAAGAAACATCTCTTGAAGTTTCCTATTTCATGAACTGCCGAAACACTGCCCCCAAATGGAAGTTGGCACAAAACACATTGTCAAATGATCACTGTGCCTGTACTAGTATGAGCTGTAGTATCTGTAACAAGCTATGGACAGTTACATGTAGTTAATTTTGACAGCATACTACATTTTTATGCACTAAAACAGAATTAATGTCTTGTTGTTATATGCAGCTGGTATTAATGTGTGTCTTTTGTGTAAAAATTTTCACAGACACCCTAACAATTTGAAGTGTTATCAGTTTGAGATTGTGGTTTATTGGAATTTTAGCCTTTTGTACCCTAGATTACAAGAATTCCTATATAAACTGATCATAGGAATCATCTCTCAAATGTTCTTATTTCAGGAATAGACCAAATAATATTCATAGATCAAAGCTGGCAAAAGAAAAACACATGGTTATCATTTCAAACCATGAAACGGGGTGAATAGGAACAGTTTCGACACATTTTGCCTCACAACATATTCATTACATCGCGGCCAGTGGCAAATGTTTTGGCACCATGAAATATCTATTCATGCTACATGTACCTTTCTATTGACATGTCGTCGTGTGCCCGGCAGAAGGGCGCGAACGCAAAAAATTGACAAACTGGTAATAAAATTTACAATGATGATTCTTGAAGTGTTATTTTGTCATTTGGTGAAATTTAGGAAGATGTTTGGATTATTAATTACTTCAGATGCGGCTGCAAAATGAAGCATAATCATTAATCGCGTTTTTCTCGAAACTGTGTTTTCCGTGTGCGCAGGCGTTCGCGCCCTTCTGCCGGGCACACGACGATGTAAAAGAAATTCCATCAGCATTAGTTTTAATTTTTATATGGAATATAAAAAATGAAATAAAAACTAGAGTTGAACAAGTACAAATATACAGGTGGGCTGTGTAAGAGTAAAAATGCGATAGTCAGAATTTTAGAAAATGGCGCCTAGATGACGTCGCGATGCATTGAATATGTTGAAAAAAATTTCTGTGCTGAGACAATAACCATATATACCATCGTACCAAATTTCAATACAGTTGAATAAGCCGTTTTGGAGATATTGTGCGTATACGGAACTTAAGGCCATTGATGCGCTCGCATGCGCACACGAGCGGAAAATTTTGAAATGTTTAAAATGGCCTGAAATACGCCCAAAATTAATCATAGACCATTTTGAGCATTTTCAGATTTTGCGCGCGCGCACCTTCACCAACGAGCGCGTACGCGCACGCACCCCATGTTCAATTAATTTCATTTTTAATTAACTTGCATCATGCCAAATATTGCTATGTTATGACATTGTATTGCAGAGATATAGCATATGTCAGAATTTTACAAAATGGCGCCTAGATGACGTCACGATGCATAGACTATGATGAAAAAATTTCTGTGCTGAGACAATAACCATATATACCATCGTACCAAATTTGAATACATTTGAATAAACCAAATTTGAATGCATTTGAATAAGCCGTTTTGGAGATATTGTGCCTATACGGAACTTAAGGCCATTGACGCGGGCGTATGTGCGCACGCGCGGAAAATTTTGAAATGTTTAAAATGGCCTGAAATATGCCCAAAATTAATTATAGACCATTTTGAGCATTTTCAGATTTTGCGCGCGCGCACCTTCACCGACGAGCGCGTGCACGCACGCACCCTATGTTGAATTAATTTCATTTTTAATTAACTTGCATCATGCCAAATATTGCTATGTTATGACGTTGTATTGCAGAGATATAGCATATGTCAGAATTTTACAAAATGGCGCCTAGATGATGTCACGATGCATTGACTATTTTGAAAAAATTTCTGTGCTGAGATAATAACCATATATACCATCGTACCAAATTTGAATACATTTGAATAAGCCGTTTTGGAGATATAGCGGACACAAAAAAGTGGGTAGAAATAAAAATAAATAATAATAATAAATAAAGAAAATTTCGTACAAAAATAGAAGGTGGTCTGTACTTGAAGTACAGCCCACCTAAAAATAAAAAAAAAGAATGCTCCTATTCACCCCGGTGTTGGGTTGAATGGGAACAGAATGGAAAATTATGAAATATATGTTCTTTAAACTGTTACTTGTATACAAATACTTTTAAATTTATTGGGGAAGGGGTTTGTACTAAATGGGTTTTTGAAAAGAGAATGCTTTCAGAAACATCAGAATGCATTATAAATTTAAATGACAACTGACAAAGGCCTATCTTTTAAATCATTACAGGCATCAAAACGGTACCGTGTGTTAGTGAAAATGGAATTTGTTTTAATATAGTTTGCATCATGGCTTTAGAGCTGCTTGATTACAGAAATGATATGGGAAAACAGGCATTGCAAATTATTTGCAGTAAACAATAGCTGTTGGGTAATTGGAGGGGAATGAAGGGGAATCAGAAAACTAGTATTTTAATTTTCATACTTTTTATTAAGATAATGGCCCCATGATGTATTTGATGGATAATCCTATTTGGAATGTGTATAGGTTGTCTAGATTTATTTAATTTAACTTATTGTGTGAAGTAATATTTTCCAAACTATAGCAGATACATGTACATTAGTGTTGTTTCCGAATTTCCGAACCGAACTGAAAATTCGCGAATTTGCGTTGTCGAAACGAATCCAAATTTTGTTGCTTGATTCGGAAGATTCGGAAGATTCGGGAACTCCAGGATTCAGTTGAATATTCACAATTTTTCAATGGAAAACAAAATTATAGACAAACAAATATCATATTCAAACAGTTAATCTTACTTTGGATAGCTGCATAAAACCCACATTTCTCCAAGATATTAAGTCTTTCGTAGCGTAGCGAGAAGATTGCCAATTTGATGAGCGAAAACGTTGCACCGATATCAATGTGATCTGGTTATTGCGAATGCACGTACGAAGTTACAAACGCCCGTATTCTATCCTGGTCAATTATACAATCATCAAATTGACGGTGCGATAAAATTATATCGCTAACTCGGTTCGGAACGAAATAAAGATTTTACATAGAGAAAGCTTGTTAAGCACGACGTGTCTCTCGCGAGTGAATTAACTAAAGTAAGCAACATTTTGAAGGCGCCTTTTAAGCCGAATTCTAATGCTGTCTTTAATAAATTTCTGATGCAAAAGATAACTCCTGACCATAGTGAAAATGGGCTTTTCAATTATAATTTCACCTCTTTCATTTCATATGCTAAATACAACTTTCTTTATAATTTTTGAATTTTTTGTTTACCAGTAATCGGGGATGAATAATATGTTCCTCTTGGCGCTACCAAAAAGTTATGACATTTCATTTTACCGCCAAATACAGGGCTATAGTCTCAAGTCGCCATCATCTCTGATTTCTAAATTATATCCCCTTTAAACCCGTGGCATTTCATTTTTTGTTTGTTTTGTTTTGTTTTTTGTTGGAGACAAAGACGAATATTAATTGTCCAGTTCCCGCGCTTTTCATGTTAAAGAAGAAAGGAAGTCAAAACAGAAAAACACGCATGTAAAACAAAAGACGTCGCGCAGTCGCATCCCCGCGCTTTTCATGTTAAAGAAGAAAGGAAGTCAAAACAGAAAAACACGCATGTAAAACAAAAGACGTCGCGCAGTCGCATCCCTGCGCTTTTCATGTTAAAGAAGAAAGGAAGTCAAAACAGAAAAACACGCATGTAAAACAACACAACACGACCATGACGACCGTGAAGAAAAGCAAATAAACAACAAATCAAGAATCGCGCATCCCCGCACTTCGTATCTTAAAGAAGAAAGGAAGTCAAAACAGAAAAGTACGCATGTAAAACAACACAACACGACCGTGAAGAAAATGAAATAACAAACAGCAAATCAAGGATCGCGCATCCCCGCGCTTCGTATGTTAAAGTAGAAAGGAAGTCAAAACAAAAAAGCGCGCATGTAAAGGCGACTTTCGACTTTTTATTTAAAAAAAATCAAAATATATCCGAATCTGAATCGAAACGAATTTCGGGAAGAAAAATATCAAACGAATCCGAATCGAATCGAATCCGAATTTCGGCGATTCGTTGCAACATTAATGTGCATGTAGGGTGTTGGGGTTCTTAAGGAGCCTGGAAATGACTGTTCTAAGAATGCCATTGAGTTTTCAGGCTTTTCATACCTCGATCTACATTGTACATCTAAAATATCGTGATTACTATATGTGATATGTATTTAGGTGCTTAAGGTATGTTTTGGCATCAGAAAGTCTGAATCATAATTGCTTGGTAGTCTGTTCCTGTTCACCCCAGTTATTCAGGAAACAAAAATGTAAATAAGGAAAATGAAGAAAAAATATAAACCCTATTGCCATCAATTTCTTTCACATAAATTATATGCAAGACCATATTTGTGAGGTCTTGTTGCAAAATCTGAAGATTCACTTCAGTAGGTCTGAAGATAAAATTTTGTAAACATACATTTCAGAATATCATATCATATTCCACACTGGGGTAAATTATATTAATTCCCATCATGTAAGTCATTATTGGTCAGCTAGAGGTATGCACTACATAACTCAAATAATTTTGATGAGTTTACATTACAACTTTGAAAATGAAATTACCAAGAATTTTTTTTCCACTTTTGTTCCTATTCACCCCGCTTTAAGGTACTTGATAAATGAATATATATGTCAATAACAAAGTGACCTGTAGTGTCCGTAACAGGCTAGAGTCAATTGTAAAGTACCTAATCTTGACATATAGCGCAGGATATGCACTAAATTAGAATGAGTGTCTGTTTTTTATATGAATGTAGTGTAAAAGTATGTTTTGGGTACAAAAGTTCAGTAGTAATTAATTCTATCAACTTTTAACAACTTGAAGATGCATTTTACTGGGGTTTTTTCAGCTTTTGTACCTCAGACTGAAAAATTGCAATGAACAGATCTGAAAAGATACTCTCTATTGGACTTAAAATTGTAATTAGGCATCAAGATATGCAGCAACAACAATAATGACAGGAAAAAAGCAAATGGATAACTTATATATTGCACCAATGAATAACATGTATACTATGTAGTGTCCGTAACACCCTACTGGAAATTGTACTTAAGTTATTTTGGACAACTTATGATAGTGAACAAGCCTTCCTAGCAAGTTCATTTGTTTTTATATGTATACAGATGGGACTAAAGTTTGGAATTTGTCTCATTTACCAGTGTTTGGTTGGCTTTTTAAAAAGTTTCAAGTTTTGAAATAACTGGCATTTACATGTATGAGATTTGACCTTTCGTTGCCACTGATGTGTATACTGCATCTATTTTATGGACTGAAGTGAGTGCGAATTGTTTTATTTTTAACAAATTGCCATTAAATTCCAAAAAGAAGTGCAAAATATTTTAGTATTAAGGTAAATAATGCTGGAAAATTTCATTTTTGTAGCTTTGCGTAGTGTCTGTAACACCTATCTCACCCCGTTGTGTTGCTGTTCATAAAATGATAACCAAGATAGTTTCCTTCAGGATATTGCAGTGTTAAACCCAAGGGTTTCATGAACAATTTGGGGTTGATGAAACAACTCCATTGCATACTTCATTTTTGGACCCCAAGTGCAAATGGTTTTGCACCCTGATTGTGGCTATACCGATAATTAATTAATTAGTAATTATTAATTAGAAAATTAATTAGCTAATTATTCATGAACTCACTGCCGCAAAAGGACAAATTTCCGTAATTTCCTTATTATTTGGTATATTTTGATGGGATTTTCACCAAGTCATAAAGCATACAATAGAAAAATAATTATTTTGTAATTCAGTTGTAATTAATTAACTACTCTTTAGAAAATTAATTGGTAGATTATCATTTGTTAAACAAAAAAAATAATTGAGCAATTTGCAACCAACAATGCAAAGCAAATGGAAACTGCTCGTAGTCTGATCCCGCTGTGCCTGGGCGCCCATGCCAGTGCTCCCACGGGATGACTGCGCTCTGTTATACAGTCCCGCTGTGTGCTACTCTCGGCTTCTGACAATCAATTTTTTAGGAATGGAAAAAAACAATGATAGTAAGTTCCTATTTGATTTATATTCATCAGGTAGCAAGAAAAATGTATGAATGAACTAATTTAATTAGTTTTAGAACTACATGTATTTTAACTTACCTTCAGCATGGGCGTCAATCCGAATTAGACCGTGGGGGGGACACAAGTTCAGTGAGGATTTGGGGGGGGGTGGGGTCGGAGGACATAGAATACGGTGTTTGCAGGGTATGGTGTGGCATACGAGTTAACACCCCCCCCCCCTCCCAATATAAATTTAGTATCAGAAACAGAGAAATATATAGACTGAATAAAACAAAATAATATACGAAAGGTTTAATGTTTGCATTTTTTTCCTAAAAAGTGAAAATGTTCCATAATATATAACTTACTTTTGATTAACAGAATTTGTCAATAATTTAGAAACCCTTATATCTATAGGGGAAAAACTGAGGGGCATATTAAAGCAAGGACCGCAATGGCGCGCTCATCTTGGTTTCATAAAGCCCCCATCACACCAGACTCGTTCAGTCGTTCTCATCACTACGTTCTGTAAAAAAATGATGCCAAACGGGTTACAATGCAACTGTGGTGAACGTGAACGGAGTGGACGTCTCCCCTCTATATCTCTCTTTCTCTGTATTCTATCCATCTATCTCTCCGTCTCTCTATATCTTTATCTCTCTCTCTATCTCTCACCCTCTCTTTATCTCCCCTCTATCTCTATCTCTCAATTTATCTCTCCCTCTATCTTTCTCCCTATTTCTCTATAAATTCTCTCCTTCTCTCTCTATCTCTCTCTCTATATCTCTCTTTCTATCTCTTTATCTATCCCTCTCGTACATCGTTTATAACATTATTCTGCCAAAAGGGGGTTTGACGGCATGGATTATCTTAATTCAGAGAAACTCAGAAAAATAATGTTCTCTTAATCTCTGTGAACACCTGTAAGGATTCAGAAAAGGCTAAAAAAACAAACACTCATTCGTGACTTTGATAGTGTTTATGATAGGCAAGTGACGGCACTTGGTATATTTCTATACTTCGCCCAAGCATTTGACATGATTGATCACTGATCATATTTTTTTGCAAAAAAATAAATAAATAACAACATTACACTATATATGCTGTTCCATTCAAATTTTATGATTGAACTAGTCAACAGTTATATTATTACATTCTATGATGAATCATCAAAATGAATTAATATCACCCTCAAAACAAAACAATGCATTTTAATTATTTTTATATTTTGATAAAGCAGAATACGATACTCAGAAAGACACAAAAGTCCCACACAAGGTAGTCAATGTTACATATCTTACATGTGATTTCTAGAAATACAATACACATAGTTCCCTACAAATTTGGCGTTGATATCATCCTTTCTTAGCATGTATAATTACATTTCCTTTTTTGCATGAAAAATGTGGTGAAAGTTTCATTTTATTCTTCCAAATATTCGTTCTCTGCTTTCTGAGTTTTGAACAAATGCAGCAGCTATGTCCCTGGCTCTGACATGTGCAAGTCGCTCCCTATGGACATGGCACAACATGACATGTTTCAATATCTCCTGCTTCATGGTATTTCTGAGCCATGTTTTTACACGTCTTAGGGCACTGAAAGATCTCTCTGCTTGGCAAGAACTTGCTGGTGAAACAAGCAAGAGTCTCAGAAGTTGCTCAACATTTGGGAACATCCCCCTAACTTCCGGAATCATGCCCTGAAATGCCTTCCTGCATTCTTCCACAGAAGAATATTTGAACTGATGTCGGAAGAAGACCAATTCACACCTAAGACCATCCCCCAATTTAAACTTGTCAATGAGATCATCATCTATTGATCCACATAGTAGAATCGATGCCAGTCTTTTCTGTTCTTCTAGTTCTATGTCTGTTGAGGTGAAGTACATCCTGAAATTGGAAAGGGCACTGTCTATTAGCTTGAAGAACTCTACACGATACTTTTCTTCTAGAGATACTGAAACATATTGCTGCGGTCCCTCAGTGTATCTAGCTGGAATTCTTTCTTTGCGTGACATTAGGGGATCAATACTCTAATTCAATCATTAAACTTCTCTCTTGGATCAGTTGCGCATTTTTCGTCAATTGTATTATTTTTGTTTTTATTTCAAACTAGAGTCTTCTAAACTTGAGTAGCCATTAAATAAAATGCATCTATGTATGAATTCAATTCTGCCCCCCTCTCTCTCTCTCTCTCTCCCTCTATCTCTCTATTCCTCTTTCTTGCTCTCCTTTTTTTCCCTCTCTCTCTTCCCCTAACATTTTTTAAGCTATATTTTTTCTATTTTCTCTTTTTTCCTTATGGACACATATGTAACTGTAGTGTTGCATTTAATTTAGACTGTGGACATGATACAAAATAGAAAATATGATCCTATTTTGAAAGTTGAAAAAAAAATTGAATGAAAATATGGCCACCTACTACTATAGTACTAGCCTAACTTATTATTAAGTTAGAGAATCTACTAGTAAAAGTTACTATGGTAGGGCCTACTTAACACTCAAGTGACAATTTGGGCTTCTTGGCAAGGCCTAAACAATTAACTTTAGCCCTAACGTCAAGCCAAGGCTAGGCCAGGGCAAAAAGCTGGGACAGGGCTTACTTACTCAGTCTCAGACTGAGTCTAAATAAGGGAAGAAACTTGCAATCAATTGCAAGTCAATTTTAGATCCAAGAATCAATCATAAGTCTTGGAATTTATCGAAAATTTGCAATTGATTGCTTGTCTGCTTCCTGCAATAGGAAGTATAAAGTGATTTGCTGTAGTTGAAATTGATCTATCCATTGACTTGTAAATTTGCAAATGAAAACCCGGAATGAAAATTGCTATCGATTGCATATAAGTTTCTTGCAACATCCCCTTAGACTCTCACAATCAGACTAAGATGACAGCTAGAGAGCAAGAGGAAATTTGGAATTTTAGTTAGGGTCTAAGCTTTGTAATTTCCTTTTTTGCCCTCGATGATCTTGCCATCTTGATGTTCTCAAAGTTCAAAAGTTGTAATGCGTGCACATGGCCGGCCGGCCGGCCGGCGCAGCAGCGTATAGGGCGCGACGGATGCGTACTGTATGTACGGGCACTGAATGCTGGACCGTGGCTGGCCGATCGTACACTCGCGTTACACATATCTACCGTAGATTTCATTGAGCAAATCCGGGGGCCGGGGAAAAGATGAATGGTCCAAAATAACGTATAAACAGTCCCGTAAACAGTGGGAACACTTTAGTTCAGCTAGCAACTTTTGGAAAGTAAAAAAAAAAAAAAAAAAAAAAAAAAAAGTCAACACAGAGAGAAAGAGAGAAAGAAAAAAAGAAAGAAAAGATTTTCCCCAAATCGTGGGGGGGACATTTCGCCACCTGAAAATTCGTGGGGGGGACGTGTCCCCCCGTCCCCCCCAGGATTGACGCCCATGACCTTCAGGGAAGGTTATGATGGTAAAGATGACATTGAAATTTGAAAAAAAAATGCACTTTCACATGTCCGATTCTCAAAATTCGAAGTCGAGGCATAAGGGAATTTTCCAATGACGTAATCAGACAAAGCAAGCCAAATTTGGCGAGAAAACGCCATTTCTACACGCAATCAAAGAGGTAGTACCCTGCAGAGTAACTCGCACTGGGCGTGAAACCGCTGCCGGGACCGCGGAAACCAAGCCAGTGTGCGCGATAGTCACGTACCTAGTTAGACTTCCCACAAACCTGGTCTGAGCTACACTGGTTATGAGGTTTCTTGGGCTGCTAATAAAGTCCCCATGAAATCCCACTGGGACCAACTCCTGCTCCCTCATGGGTCTGATCTGAACCAGTAATTGGGTCAATCCACTTCAAATCAACGGATGAGTGTCACCCGACCCCCTTCAATTTTCTTTAAACTCGCGTTGAATGTGCGGTGAGCATATACGCGGACTATTCTTTTCGTGCATTAGCAACACACTGTGCATTCTAACGTGTGCGCCTGTATACGTTTATACATGTATATGCGCCCTGTTTGCACCCTGTATACACACAACGCGCTAGCAACACGCTGTGCATTCGTTGTTAACTCGCTAGCATCTCTCGAATCCTGAGAAAAGTTGGGTGCATAATGACACACTTCCATTTTTTTCATTGATTTTCAATGCGCGGGCCATGCCTCGCTATATGTGACCGGCCCTTAGAATCTACAATCTTTAGTGTTTGGTGATGCTTACCCCAGTGTTCCGCATTTGGTAGGGTCAAATGTCATATTTTGGTTGCTCTCTTGCATGCACTCTGGCAGTCACATTTTTTGACTGATTTCTTTCATATTTTGTATGGAGGTCCATCATAGTTTACTCTAGACCTCTACAGTTTTTGGTGATGCTGCCCCCAGTGTTTTGTCTTATAGGGTCAAAGGTCATATTTTAGTGGATATCTTGTGTGCACTCTGTAGGTCACGTTTCTTGACAGATTTCTTTCGAATTTTCTATAGAGATGCATTATACTCTAATCTACACTCATATTGTTTTGGTGATGCTGCTTCTATTGTTGACAATAGTCCGGTCCACTGTTGGCAATCTCTACGTCATCCTTTTGTTTGAGGGAGGGGAGGGGGGAGGTTCTGTGTCCCTCCTTTGAACAAAAGGATGATGAAAAAAATCGCTGCCAGCGCCGGGGGATACATTCGCATTGCGCGGCAATGGACATTTCTAGTTCTTCTTTCTATTCTTATGTTTTTCTTTGTTCTCCTTTAAATCCTCTTACTCTTGATATTTCTTTATGTATTTCTTTGTTTTTCCTTCTCTCTTTTTAATGTATTTCTTTACTCTTTTCTTTTCATTCATGCTATGTATTTGTTTTTCCATCTTCGAAGTGCTCATGCTGTTTACCTTGAGTTTATTCCAAGAATGAGCAGGAATCGCTTGACTTGGGCTGATGGAGACAGGCCTTTTTGAAACTGACTTTTTTCTAGAGAAGCACTGTTCAGGCTAGAATCTCAAGCTTGAGCAAACTCTGGCTGATAGAGACACACTTATCGAAAAGGAATTACAGTTACATCATGTACATGTAACTGACACAGATGATTTTAAGATGTTGATACGTGAACTAAATTATATAAATTCTAATTTTTATGCCTCCGCCCACCGAAGGTTGTGCCGGAGGCATTATGTTTTTTGGTTGTCCGTCCATCCGTCCGTCCCGCTTTCTCGTTCTAGTGATAACTCAAGAACCACCTGAGGTATGAACTTCAAACTTGGTGCCAGTATGTATCATAGGCCTGAGTCGAGTGGGTCGGTCCACCGGCGCCCGACCGATGCAGCCGGTCACCGGTGCAATTTCATGCACACCGGCGGACCGATGAAATAAAGAAATACATAAGAAATTCACAGTGTCAAAGACTTTGAAAGTTAACCAGTTTTAAGAACTAAATTTCCTTATTTATATTAAAACTTTCACATGATATTAAATTTCAATCCTTTAATCAACCAAGTGGGACTATGGAAATAAGATCACCGAGCAAGATTTCTCAATTTTCTTGCTTAAATTTATCGGCCCGTATATTATTGTTGAATTCTGTGTGAGCGCTGCTGGTACGATTCTGCGCACCTTGCCGCGAGATGGCGCTAACTCCAGGCTAACTCTAGTGGAGTAATTATGAGTTGCAAACAAACAGAATAACAGATAAAAGATGGCAGCGCCCATACACGTATACAGAATGCAACAATATCATCATGTTATGGGCCGATAAATTCAAGCAAGAAAAGTGAGAAATCCTGCTCGGTAATCTTATTTCCATAGTCCCACTTGGTTGATTAATGGTTTGAAATTTGATATCATGAGAAAGTTCTAATATAGATAAGGGAATTTAGTTCTTAAACTGGTTGATTTTCAAAGTCTTTCATTAACACTGAATTTCTTTATGTAGCGGTATTTCTTTATTTCAACGGTCTGCCGGTCTCGCTGAAAAATCTACGGCGGACGCTGGTCAAAAAAAGAAAACCGTTATGACTCAAGCCTACTTGTAATATAAATATTATGTTCTTTTAAAATCTGTCATGTTTTCCCTCTTCAACAATCAAAAACATGCTACTTTCCCGATGCGGGCGGTGCGTTATATGCAGCTTTTTTGCACCGCATATTTTTTCATGAAATTTCATCGGTCCGCCGGTCTCCGTCGAAAAATCACCGGCGGGCACCGGCCAAAAAAAAAAAACGTTATGACTCAGGCCTTATTTATCACCATAGGAAGACGATCTGATTAGATTTTGGGTACGTAGGTCAAAGGTCAAGGTCACAGAGGCCTATTTCTGAAATTTCAAGTGTTAGCTTCATTCTAGCGATAACTCAAGAACCATTTGAGGTATGAACTTCAAACTTAGTGCTAGTATGTATCACCATAGGAAGACGATCTGAGTAGATTTTGGGGTACGTAGGTCAAAGGTCAAGGTCACAGAGGCCAATTTCTGAAATTTCAGGTGTTAGCCTCGTTCTCGCGATAACTCAAGAACCATTTGAGGTATGAACTTTAAACTTGGGTAGTATGTATCACCATATGAAGAGGATCTGATTAGATTTTGGGGTACGTAGGTCAAAGGTCACAGGTCAGTTTCTGAAATTGCAGACCTGTGTTAGCCTTGTTAATGTGATATCTCAAGAACCATTTGAGATATGAACTTCAAACGTACCAGTATGTATCACCATAGAAAGACGATTTGATTAGATTTTGGGATATGTAGGTCAAAGGTCAAAGGTCATAGAGGTCAATTCTGAAATTGCAGGTTTTAGCCTTAACGTGATATCTCAAGAACCATTTGATCCATTAACTTCAAACTTGGAACTAATATGCACCACGATAATGAGACGAACTGATTAGATTTTTGTTCACGTAGGTCAAAGGTGACAGGTCATAGAGGTCATTATACAGGTGTATGTGAAATTAAAAATGCTTTTTTTACCTAAGTTGTTATCACCATATCTCAACTGTTTTGAATTCATGACTAGGAGTCCTGAGATAAAGTGATCAGACTTTTGGGTTATAAGGTGTAAGGTCAAATGTCAAAGAGGTCAATTACTGTATACATGGAAATTTTTGCGGTACATTAATTTTCACGGGTTTCGTGCTATTTTAGGCAAGGGCGAATTCTAGAACTTGCGAAAATATTAGCATGATTTCCTATGCGGTTTGAATTGCACGCTTCAGCACATTAATATGTGTGTGTGTGTCCAATTCATTTTCGAGCACGTGTGTGTAGTTGCGCATGCCGTATGCATTTGAATGGACTGTATGTGTGTAAATTAATAAACGGAGTGGGTGTACACACGAGCGAGCAATTGTGCAGCGCAAAATTAAGAACCCACGAATATGTTTTGTGGTTGCTCAGTGCGAAAATTTAATTGTGCGAAAATAACAGCGTTTACAGTAACATGTAATTAGAGGCTTTTTATTCTGGTTATGACAATATTTCAAGAACAGTTTGAAACATCAACTGAATTTAAAGGAGGCATATAGGAGACGCAGTCGCATTCATCTTGTTTGGTTAGATGATGACACTTATGTAGCACGGAATGACTGTTTTTCTTTTTCAGATGAGGCATTGTACATGTATGCTGTGGGAGCGAGTCCTCGTCATGCTTACATGTATGTTCTGTTATACGATGTCCTTGAGAGTAAGCAGAGTAAGTACAGACAATTCTAAATGACTGGCTGAGTTTGCGCTTCACGCCATGGCAACCAGTATTGGTCCCCTCCCCCTCCCCCTCCCAAATTGTGGAGGGAGAATTTTATATAATTTTGAATGTTTATTTGGATTTAGATTTGGATAATGTACATCTTTTTACACGATATATATCATGCACATACATGTAGTATATCAAATTATGTAGTGTCATATGATAGCTTTTTAGCCAATAGGATTCTCTCTAACAAATACCCAATGTTATGGGATATATAGTGACAGAAACAAAGTTTGCTCTTAGCTTTAGAACTTGTGCGAATGGGGGGGGGGTGCATATACATGTATAATGTACAATATGATATACAAATGCTGTAAAAGGAAATGGCAGGGCAAATAAGTAGTAATACCGGTATTTCCTGGGGTAGGGTACAACATGTACATTCCTTCTTTGTGTATTTGAGTGGACCTTTAACTGAATTTGATACAGAAACAGAGCAACATATTCGTAGGGGAAATGAATTTAGAGAAAAAGAGAGAGAGGAGAGGAAAGGAGAGGAAAGGAGAGGAAAGGAAAGCAAATACACTTTTCATTTGGAGGTAACGGTTGTTTGGATGGCAGTTCTGCGCAATGTGTCCTTTATGATACATGTACATATCTTACCATTTATTTCATCCAAAATTGAAAAATCTCTTGATATGATCATTGGAAAGTTATAGTGGTACCGAAAGAGCCGTAAGTTAACGATCATATACATGTAAGAGAGATTTGATATTTTTTTAATGAAATGGATAAAAGTCGTATATCGTACATACAGATCACACTGCATGGAATCGCTGTGTAGAGAAATATCTAGGCAGATGGAGGGGGAGAGATTGAGATTGTGAAAGATTATAACATAAAGTGTAAGTTGTCTTTGAGGAGATACTTTGAAATGTAAGGAAAGAAAGAAAGGATATGCTTTAAACATGAATGTGAGAAATGTTTAGAAAATTTATTTAACCAAGTGAGAAGTTTATTTTTATTGAAATATTTGTATTTACCCTGTAGTATAGAAATACCATGGTCCATGGACATGTCAAGTGTATGTAAGTGGAGTTCATTATTTTTTTTTTTATTGCACTTTCACTAGTGGGTATTGTCTACTCATTCACTCTACAGTATATTTAGTCACTTGCATGCCAGTGGATGTCTTTTTTCTCCTTCTCCTGAGAGGAACACCCATGAAACCTTTCATATAGATCAACCTACAGTGTATTAAATCTGCCTTGGTCAACCTCTAACTTCTATGTTGCAGAGTAATTATAATCAACAAAATCGAGGGACATAATGGCAAAATTAAATGTCTGGAATGTTCTTTGATAAAAGGGCATTTTGTCAACTTTCTTCATACACAGGTGGTATTTCTTGTTACCTACATGTATAACAGTGCAGAAGTGAAAATCATGAGACTCACCAGAATGCATGGACTTTTTTAATTGTCAAATTTATTGTAAACTAGCAAGGGGAAGTCCGCCCTGATATTACGTTGGTTTTGATATTAGCTAAATAATGGGAGAAACAAATCAATGAAAGTTCAAGGAAAGTTTGGTAAAAAATAAGTTAGTTATGAATCTTTAAAGTTTTTAATTGATCAAACACAAATTGATTGAAAGGTACATTACAGAGTTGCCATTTTGCGTTTGATCGATTAAAACTTTTAAAATTCTTATATTTTTCTGTAGAATTTTTCGTAAACTTTCTCTGTTCTGTTTCTTTCATTATTCTGCTTTAAATTATCAAAAGCAACTCAATATCAGGGTGGACTTGCCCTTTAATACTGATGATGAGGCCCTACTCTAGGAAAGTAGTAGTAGTAGTAGTCGTAATCCACATGTGCATGAAATTGTATTTAAGGGAGAATATTATTTTGCATACATTCTACTGTCTGCTTTGCTCAAAATACACTTTGCCCGGGGGGACCACTCAACTATATTGCTGTACACAAGCATGACCACAGGTTTTCCAAACACCCCCTAAACACGTTTTATCCATTCGAGTATTTTTGCGTGCTTTCTTGAAATTTTATCCCCTAAACAAGAGACTCGTCGCACAAAATCCAGACAAGTATTCGGGAAAAGATACCCTAAACGCGTATGACAAACTCAAACATACCCTTTTTTCCGATTTTTGGCCTTTTTGGCATCATAAACGCGTCACACGTGTGACGCGCCGTAACCGGCAAAAACTACCCTTTTCACTTGTATTTTTGGGGCGCGCTTGTGTACAGCAATATTAGTTGAGTGGCCTCCCCCCGGGACACTTTGCTATGCATTTTTTACGGGACATTGATCAGAGGTTAAAATTACCATCCTTTTAAAAAAGAAAATCATTGAATTGTGTAAAGTAATAGTATTTCACACATGCATGCACGGTTTGCCAAACTGAAGTAATAATACATACATGTACTTGTAATATTTCTATAGCACCACTATCCATTTTGATTAAATGCTCAAGGTGCTTTACAACATAAAGAAAAATACAGACATAACAAGGGAATGAATAACAAGAAAGAATGTCTGTCTTCAAATGGGATTTTAGGTTTCCATTACAAACCCATATAGCAGTTCAGAGTTTTCTTATGGTCTAAATTAATCAGTGTTTCCTCCTCAAATTGGCTACAGTTATTTTTATTTTCCACTCCTACATAGTTTTAAAAAAATATATAAATCAAAATTGCAAAATTTAACAGAAAAATTGTAAATTTGTACATGAAATAGTGATATATTTTACACCTCATTGCCAATTTTGAGACTTTAATGATTAGTCACAGTTAAATTGCTCTTATTCGTAGATGGCACGTTGTACTGCATTGGAAATACACTCAATTTTTTTGTTCTTTCTGCTCATATACCTTAATGTGTAATTCCTAGCATTCTGGATCAAAAGATAATGCAAAAACGTCACTAAAAGGAGACACTGAACTGCTAATAGGGTTATATAAGAGCTAAATTACTTCTCTTCATCACAAAAAATCCCCATATGTGATGGAAAATACGTAACAGGTGTATTCATATATTCTAAAATTTGAAATTTATAGATTTCTTTTTAAATTATCTGGTTTTGCTGAATAGAAATCATTTTTCTTGGGCTTGCCTGGCAGAGCAGAACACAATTTATGCAATGCGCATTCTGACTATTTAAGTCCATTATCTCAAAGCAGGTGAATGCATAGTTTGTCACTATTTACGCTCGGGAAAGTTATCATCCATAAATTTGAATTAAATTGCTCCGTCGTGTACTTCACAGTATCAAGAAAATAGATTTATATTTAGTAAAATAGTAATTTTCAAAGAAATATAAAACACATTTTCGTTTTTAGAATGTATGTATATATCTGTTAAATATTTTCTCAATTGGAATTTTGTTTCTGGAAGAAAGACAATTTTGTAATCGGATTAAAAATATCTTTATGTACACATCAAGAAAATGGCAGCCCCCAGGTATCACTAGCAGACAATAAATTTTGCTGAGAAAATCTTGATTTATACCCATCTCATATATTTTAATGCAAAACTACATGTACGTAGGACAACAAGAAGGAATAAATTACATCTTTGAATATAAGCACATTTATATTTTGAGGTTAATTCCCCTTTAAGCATACATGTTCATGTACATGTAGTAAACAATTACAGCATGTATTCCAAATGTTGCATGATTTTTATTTCTATCTTTGTTTTTAATTTTGTTGTGTTTCAGAAATATAAGCTATTGCAGTAAATCTCATGACATATAAGATTAAGCAGATGGTAATCTTTTAGAGTAGTTTAGGAAAACAGTACACATGAGATAAATTGCATCTAAGCACTGAAATTATGGGTTACAATATGTGCATGTCGTGAATGTAACATATGTCAAAATAAGGCATTTTTAGGTATAAAACTGCCACAAATAGTCCCTTATTCAGATGGCATTAACATGAAACCTTGTTTTAAGCTTCTCTGGTATGTGCTATCTGAAAAAAAGGGTAGTTCCGATATGGATTGCATAAAAAGAAAGATATCACTAGAATAGGACTCTGTATTCTAAAGGTACCTTGATCTGAGCCATGCACATCCAATGTATAGGAGCCACAGTCAATTCATCTAGTTTATTTAATTTTTTGAGTTGCATTTAAACTTGTTGGGTAAGACTGAGGCCCTTGAATTTACTATGGACACTTGCTAACACAAAATCAAGGTAGATATTTTAATATCATTGCAAGCACTTCACCCTTTCATGACAGGAATTAGTTAAGGGCTAAATTGATCACATTATGTTCCTCAAATTGGCAACAAAATATTTTTCTTTTAATGCTACATGGTTCTAATAAGATGTAAGATTTTTGAAAACAACATACATGTACATGGTTAGGAACTTCGACAAAAAGTTGACAAAATTGCCAATTTTTACAAAAAACAAAAGTTTTGAACCTCTCAATGTGTTGCCAATTTAAGGATTTTAAAGCATATTCTCCTTTTTAAAATTCCTGGCATCAAACGCAATATGGTCATGTAACAAAAATGGACACAGTGTGTACAGAAAATTTTGCTCTTTTTACTCATGTATCTGGTATACATGTATTTTTTGAGGGCTCTGAATGAAAAGTTATTGAGCCAAACCACAAAATGTGGTCAATTGCCTCGAAAGGGTGTCATACATGTACATATTCACGTGTAGATCTACCTATTGCTTTATCAAATCATTGTTTTATCGTTCTGAATCTTACTTACATGTAGAAGTTGAATTCCAGTCCTTCATGGGGTCTTTAGAATATTATTTCATAAATCTAGGATAGAATTGCAAAAATGATTTGATTTGATTTTGATTTCAGGCAATCGACTGGGAGGCCTGTGAGTTTGGTGATGCCCTGCAGCCTTACGATGAGACCTGCCACAATGGAGCCAAAGGCCTCTCACCCTGTAACCCAGGACAGCTCAAGGTAGCTGAATGCATCGGACAGGGTGGTGACACATCTAGAGTGTAAGCCTGATCTTTGTGATCCGACATTGCTCTGGGATTTATTTTGTCAAATGTTGATAATTTGGGTTGAGGTTGGGTTTTGCCTTTTGGGTAAGGTTTAGGCAGGGGCGGATCCAGGATTTTGTATAAGGGGGGGGGGGAGGGGGATGGCAACAAGCGTGAAATTAGCGCTTTTGCCAACCACACGTTTCACGCGTTCATGATTGGATCTTTTTAAGTGTATGGTCAAGGTCACAGAGGCCAATTTCTGAAATTTCAGGTGTTAGCCTCATTCTCGCAATAGCTCAAGAACCATTTGAGGTGTGAACTTTAAACTTGGTGCTAGTATGTATCACCATAGGAAGACGATCTGATTAGATTTTGGGGTATGTAGGTCAAAGGTCAAAGGTCATAGGTCAATTTCTGAAATTGCAGGTGTTAGCCTTGTTAATGCGATATCTCAAGAACCATTTGAGATATGAACTTCAAACTTGGTACTAGCGTGTATTACCATAGAAGACCATCTGATTAGATTTTGGGATACGTACATGTAGGTCAAAGGTCATACAGGTCAATTCTGGAATTGCAGGTTTTTAGCCTTAACGTGATATCTCAAGAAACATTTGATCCATTAACTTCAAACTTGGAACTACATGTAGTATGCATCACCATAATGAGACAAACTGATGAGATTTTTGTTCACGTAGGTCCAAGGTGACAGGTCATAGAGGTCATTATACAGATGGGTTATAAGGTGTAAAGTCAAATGTCAAAGAGGTCACTTAACATGTACATGTAATTAGAGGCTTTTTATTCTGGTTTTATCTACATGTATTTTACCAGTCTCATAAAGTGACATTTCTATAATGATATCTGTAGAATTTGCATCTTTACTACTTTTTACTGGTAAAAAAAAACATTTTTTCATTACTGCCTTCTAGATTTATCGGCATGGTCCCGAAGAAATCATTACATTTATAAATGGGACATATTCTAAGCTTTTGAATGGTATGAAATGCTTCTTAGAAGTATATATTTTAGAAATTAACATTTATTAACATTTTGTCCCCATTTTCATGGCATGGCATATAAATACAATTGCTCAACATTTCACTTTGCTTGATATCATTACTAAACCTAAAAGTATGATAATGGCAACTATAATCCTGTCATGGATATTTTTTCAAGCAATGACTATATAACTATAATAAGATAGGGTGATTAATTGATTAGACAAATCAATAACATGAACACACTTTAAAACAAATCAGCATGAATGTGCGATATATTTCTGATTTGGCAAAGGCGGAGGCATACATTTCGACTGTGCGCAGTCGAGAATTCATCTAGTTTTCTGATTTTTCTCTTTCTACTAATCTATAAAGTGTATTTCATAGATTCTGGACCAAAAGATAATGCAAAAAATCACTAAAAGGAGACACAGTACTGCATACTATGGGTTAACTGGTTGAAAGTGAATAAATGTGCATACCACTGATTATCTTTCTTGTCCCCCACCCCTCTCCCTACAGGTGTGATCCATGCCCTCAAAAATTCTTCCAGAGTAACTATAACAAATGCACGAGATGCCACGAGTGCTCTGAATGTGGGCCCAATGAACAGATCAGGCAGCCATGCACCGACGAAATGGACACCGTCTGCGAGAGCATTATACCACCAGACCCTGTTCCCACAACCACATCCAGACCGACAAGTACTAAGGCGACAACTCGAGCATCAACTCTGTCCACCACCTACATGTATACGTCAATGGCTACAAGTGAAGTTTCATTAGCCGGAACCAAGAGCACACATGCAGTAACATATAAAAGTATTGGTACAACTGAAATCCAAACCCTGTCAAAAGCACCAGCTGAAAAGGAAGAACCTAAAACAGTATTTAAAGGTATCATGTAGATTGTATACAGGGTGACCCAGAAAGAATGCAACACCTGATATGTGCAATTTCAAAGACATCATTGACACAATATCATTAATTTTTTTGTTTTATTGGGTAGAGAATTCTTTTCCAAGTAGAATGACACCAAGATCATCAAATTTGGGTAAGGTGTTTTGATTCTACATCTACATGTATTTTTGTGAGGCAATGTCTTTTTCAAATTTTGTTTCTTTTGCAACCGTTGTCATGCTTGAAGCAACGAGAAATGTACACACGACGGCTTCCCATACAATCTTTGTTTCATTCAAGTTGTATTCGTTTTCAAAGTGAAAGCAGATGCATTTGTCAACAAAGGTGACTCTATGGCATGCCATCGTACATAATCATACATTTTTCGCTGCTTCATGCATACATGTAAACTGTGGTTCCAATAGTAGCAAATTTTGAAAATGACATTGCCTTTAATACAAAAATAGCTGTAGAATAAAACAAATACCTTATCCAAAATTGATGGTCTTAGTTTCATTTTACTTGGAAAAGAATTTACTACCCTATAAAAAGAAACCTAAAGTATATTCTGTCAGTGGTATCGTTGAAATGGCAGATCCCAGGTGTTGCATTCTTTCTGGTCCACCCTGTATATATACATGTAGAATTATTATGAAGAGGGGTTTGAAGATTTCAACTCGACAGTTATCCAGTGACAATATCTTCATTCCTGAAAAGAGATTTATTGTTCGTGGCAGAATTCAGACAATAGTATCGATACTGTAGCAAGAATACCACATAAGCAACATCTTGATGAAAATGTTTCTGTCAAAAGTGAAATTTAGAGAAAATTAAGGCACATTTTGTCTTTCCTGAACTGAGGATGTTCTTTGAAGGTCTGCTTATGTAAATCCATACATACTGTATAGCTCATAGTGCTAGGGGAGTATGAACTTCATATGTGTCATTCTGAAATTTCTGTCTTTTTTATGAGACAATTTTGTAGTTTACTTTCTAGATTTGAAAAAACAAACATAAAAGGACCAGGGGTGGGGGGGGGAGGGCAAGATCCAACCCCCTTGACACACCCTATGATGTGTTTGAGGATTATTTATTTTTAAACCACAAGCTTTCATGACTTAACCACCTAGACTCTGACGCATCTTTTGATATGAAATTTATAAAATTTTGACCAACGGGTACCGCGCAGCATCAAAAATGATAACACTAAATGGGCATTTCTCCATATGTATTGTAGAATGTACACCATGACGATTACGAGTCGTTTAAACCTGAAACCCAGAATTGACTTCCACCACTTCTAGACACCTGAGATTGCAGTAAGCTTAAAGTAAACACAAGCACTGTGCAATGTAATCCCTCTGCCGGAGAAGTGACCTTGACAGGTTGATAGAGATATGCATGATAGAGGGAGACAGGAAGGGAGAAAGAGAAACATGCACTGGGCTTCGGAACTATTTCCTTTTTATAATGCTGTATCGATATCGCGGCACGGCGGGCCAGTTTTCAGAGTTGAAATTGTTGTTATATCGCCAATTCTGGGTCATTTTGCTTTGTTCCAACTTTCTTTTTTTTCTTCATCTAAATTATGAGTGACTTCTGGACATGAAAATATCTTAAAACAAGTAAAATATATATTTCCTACTTCTCCTTTCCTTTTTGGCAGAGCCCCAGTAAGAGTTTGTTTACACTATTAAGTAAGATGATGAAGTCCAGCCAGGAATTAATTTGAAGGGGGGTGGTTGATGAGCACGCGAAGCGTGCTCACCAGGGGGGTGGGTGCAGGGAGGGGGAGTTTCCCCCTTCCCGCGCGAAGCGCGAAAACTTTGACGTTTTAGCAAATTTGAGAGAAAGATAACGGCTCGTAGCAAACATTTATTTAGACGGAAAGTTAGTTCGATGCCTGACTGCTTTTCAATCATTTGGACGCTATACTGCACTGTATGTATAATAGGGGTCAAAAACTTTGACGTTTTATCAAATTTGAGAGAAAGATAACGGCTCGTAGCAAACTTTGATTTTCTTTAGACAGAAAGTTAGTTCGACGCCCTGACTGCTTTTCAATTATTTGGACGCAAATGTAACGGGTGGGTGTAGGGAGAGGGGAGTTTTCCCCCTTTCCGCGCAAAGCGCGAAAACTTTGACGTTTTAGCAATAATGCACTGTATGTAACGGGTGAGTGCAGGGAGGAGGGAGTTTCCCCCTTCACGCGGGAAGCACAGAAACTTTGATGTTTTAGTAAATTTTGAGAGAAAGATAATGGCTCGTAGCACCTTTTTAGGCTTTTTTCTCTCACTTCCCCCCGCTTTTTGGCTCTCGCTTTTTTTTTTTTTTTTTGGCGTTTTTGGGGGGGCGACTGCCCCCATCGCCCCCCTGGCTACGCGCCTGATGAAGAGTACAACTGCAATCCAATACCACAACCTCTCATGCGAAGCTGCAAGGCGCTGACCAAACTTTAAACGGGGAAAATGAAATCGGGGTCTCGATACCCCACCTGAAATACATAGGTTCCTGTGTTATAGTGGTGGGGTCGATTTAAAACGAGAGATTCTCGTAATGCAATGCAGTATTGTCACCACGAGAACATGTGAATAATTGATTACCGGTAGTGATAATTAAAACACTGTTTGAGATATAGTTATGAAACTTAATGGGCTTTTTCATTATTAGATACAGTATTCTATATGTGCCAAGTTTTAAGATTTTTTTCATCACTCCATGGCCAAGATCACGGGGGGGGGGGGAGGGAATGGAATCCACCCCTATGGCTGAGAGAGCACCAAAATAACCTGGCCTCAAAGGGTTAATGTATTTTATACTGTAGATGAAGACAAGCTCAATTATGTTTCTCTCATTCCAAAAGTTTTATACTAATTTCACTGTTACATTGCAACTTCAAGCTTTTTCTTTCTTTTTTTTAAATACAGGAATAGATGTTATGGGTCTTTTAGTATCAGCAAGTGTTCTTATCATTATCCTGTTTGTAATAGTAGTTGTACTACTGACCATAACTTGGAAGCAGAGAAAAAAGATCAAAGAACTGGAAAAAAAGTTTGGTAAGTCCTGAGTCGGCTAAAATTATTCTTGAAGGACTCTTTTCTCTTCATTCTTATGAAACTCATTCTTGTAATGATTTTACTGTCATACATGTATAGTTCATATTCATGTCCATATGCATCTTCAGTATTGAAAGGGTATGTACAGTTATACCCTAACGTTGCATATTGCATCAGCTAGGAAGTTGACAAATTTCTGTGAGAGGAGAGAGATGTCTTTGACCTTCGGTGCAATCATAGCCAAATATTATTTGAAATATTTTACTGTATTTTGTCAGTTTGAGCAATGAGATGGCTTTTATCTAGACTGATATGGTGTTTTTAGCTTCTTTTTTTCGTTGATATTAATTGATGAAAAAAATCTGATTGTGGCTGAAATCAAAGCTATCAAAGCTCTATTCATCAACAGTTTTATGCTAACTGTGCGTTGTGGCGTGCGCCTGTAATCCAGCTAACAGTGGAAGTTATAAACTGATTCAGCGGACCCAGGTTTGAAACTGAGTCACGTCTTTCGGATGGTGACGTTAAAGGACGGTCCCCAGACGTAAATAATCATGTGACCCTGCACGACGGTTTCAGGCGGAAGTCGCAAAAATCAAAGAGTTTTATTTTACATCCTCTAGAATCTCTGGTTCATAAGCTTTAAAATGATGTATAACAACTTTATTTTCCTCCAGTAGAAGTCATCATAAAAGGCGATTGAAAACATGGAAAGTATCAGAATGGAAATCTAAATAACGGAGAAAATCGCATTCAAAGTTTGGGTGCGAAACAAAAGCTAAGGGTGCGAAATTCAGCATTACCCACTTCGAAACTTCCTTAGCAATGTTCCCCCTTGAACTTGCCCTCTCGAGCATGAGGCAGAGTAGCGTGCCGTGTGCAAACAAAAAGAAATTACTCAAGCGGTACACTTTCACGTGACAGGCTCGCTCCATTGGTCAATGGCTGACTCGGGGCTGACCATTGCGTGGGCTTTTTGTTGACTTTTAGCCGCGGACCTGAAGGTAGATTTGTGACGCCGCAAACACAGTCATTGTCCATACTTACATGTACTAACCATTTTACACTCTTTTCGTATACTTAACCAGCATGAATAAAATTCAGCATTACCCACTTCGAAACTTCCTTAGCAATGTTCCCCCTTGAACTTGCCCTCTCGAGCATGAGGCAGAGTAGCGTGCCGTGTGCAAACAAAAAGAAATTACTCAAGCGGTACACTTTCACGTGACAGGCTCGCTCCATTGGTCAATGGCTGACTCGGGGCTGACCATTGCGTGGGCTTTTTGTTGACTTTTAGCCGCGGACCTGAAGGTGGATTTGTGACGCCGCAAACACAGTCATTGTCCATACTTACTAACCATTTTACACTCTTTTCGTATACTTAACCAGCATGAATAAAATCGGAATAAATCTTGTCTTGCCTCTTGAGAATGAATAGAACGAGACACACATTTCAGCGAGAGGGTGTGGGTGAAAAAAGGCTCCTTCTTGTTTATTTTCAATGCAAGAATCAATAGCGAAATAGCACCGAGATGCTTGGGGATATCCTCGTAGCGGCCTCGCCAGGGCAGGATCTTTTCACCTTCACTCATTGAACAACCGCATGATTACAAATGAGGATTATGTATTATTTACTACAATAAATCAATGTATCTACCTATTATGCTAGTCTCCGACTATGCAAGCCATTCGAGTACAAAAAGTCACAAATTGTGCATATCCCCCCACCCAGGACATCGCCTTCCTCCGTGCACGTTGCAAGACGCGCGCGCACACTCGTCCTCTTTCTTACTCGCAGCCTTCGAGTCTGCAGCTAAGTCTTTTGCGCTTAAAAATTATCAGAGTTTTTACTCTTTTTTTGGCGCGTTTGGATCGCTTTGTGTTCCTATTCCCGTTCCTTTTGTTTTTAAGTAACATTAGGACGGCTCCTTTAGTCACGTTTTATTTCGTTTTGAGAAAATTTAGATTAATTTCTTCGAGCATTTTTCCTCTTACGGAGCTTTGCCCCACATACTCACTTCGGTGTTTGTTTGGGCGGCTTCGCCCGCGTGCCTTTTGGCATTTTAGGTGTGTTGTTTGTTTAGTGCATATCCCTTTGTCGAGTTTGACTGCGGTTTGGAGTTCTCAGTATTGTGTTTTGTTTTCCTTACAGTTTATTATGTCTTCCGAGGATGAGTTGTCAAGGCCCTGGCGGCCCGTGGGCTCCTCTCCTCTCCTTTCTTCCGATTCAACAGCGGTTGTTTCGGCGGACTTCCCTGGTTCGTCCATCCCTTCGGGGGGGTCGTTTTTGTCAGTTTCCGATAAGAAAGGTTCCCCGAGCGCCCGCTCGGGTAAGTTGTCTGCCCTGCCTGGTACGTTTGTGCCGGGCAGATCAGCGCGGACAGCTACAGGTAAGGATAGCGCCCTTCTCAATTCCACTTCTCCTACTGGTTTAGGGATTGCGAGTTGGGCGCTTGCTGGTACGGTCACTCGACCTCCCGTCTGTGCTGCCTCCTCTATGTCTACTGCCATAGGGAGCTCCACTCAGGCGTGTACCGGCACTGTCTGCGGACAGTCCTCTGCTCTCACGACCGCTATGTCTACTGCCATAGCGACGGTGAAGCGGAAACCCGCTGGGTCTGCCCAGCTGACTCTTCCCGTTTCGGCGGGGGGACAACTGCGCGGTCACACCTCAACGGGGCTGCCTAGCAGCATACCGCCCCAGTCTCCCTCCTCTTGTAGGGCACGGCTGGCGGGGCGGGTGGTCCCAAGTGCTGTCTCCCGACAGCCGCTGGGCCTCGGTCATAACCTGACCTCTTCTGCCTCACCACTCCCTAAGTCCTCTCGGCCACCTGGTGTGACCGGGCCCGGGGCTTGCGGGCATATGGGCGCTGCCGCCCTACGTTTGCCCGCTCCCGTTGGTGATCCGTCTATCTCACCCACCACTCTTGTGCATGGTGTGAGTGTGACCGAGGCAGCACCCCCTTCTTGCGGCGTGTCTGCTTCTGTTCAGCCGGGAGGCTCTGATGTTTCGCATCAGCCTGTTTCCTCCCGTGCTAGGAAGCGAGGCTCGACTGCTGGCGATGTTATTCCCAGCAAGAAGGCCAAAAAGAAGAAGTCTAAGAAGGATAAATCTTCGACGGACTCGTCTTCTCAGGCAGAGCTTTTGAGCCTGATGAGGGCCTTTGCTGAGCAGCAGGGCTGGAGTCTCACTCCCACACCTAGCTTGGCGTCTGAGTCTGGCCCTCTGTCGGTGGATGGTTCGGTTGCCGTTCCTAACCCCGACCCTGGTCACATCATACCGGCTTCGGTTTCGGTTGTGGCTCCTCCTTCCCCTCCGCCGGCGGCACTTGGTGCCCCGCCTGGGGAGGAGTCTCTGTTGGACCCGTGGGCATACCAGTCTTCTTTTCAGACTGAGCCCGATAGTGACTCTGTGTCGCAAGCTTCGGATACGACTTCGTCTACTTCCCAGGCCGCGGTGGAGCCGCAGGCCTTGCAGGTGTTAGCCTGTGATGCTAAAGCCCTGCTGGAAAAGTATTTGCCGGAGTCTTTTTGTCAGGCTCAGCCTGACCGAAATCCGGCCTCGTTGCTGTTCAGACAACAGGGTCCTCCCCCTGGCATCCCCCTTACGGAGGACTTCAAAGGGGAGTTTGACAGAGTTGCATCCCGGGATGTGTCGGCTTTGCCTAAGTTCGGAGTCGGTCAAGCCTTCTCTTTCAAGCCTGAAGATGCCCAGGGCTTCTTCTCGGCTAAGTCCCTTTCCCCGGAGTTTCGTGGTGTGGCCCAGCGTCTTAATGTATCGCTGAAGGCCAAGCCCTACCAGTCTCAGGACAAGCCTTTAGCCTCCCTTTCTAATAAGATTAGGGCTGGCATGCGGCTTTCGGCCTACTTAGGCTCGTTGATTAATCTTCGAGCCAGGTCGGGGGAACTCGGTGTCTCGGAGGGTGATTCGGCAGTCTTAGATGATTTGCTTCTCACCCTAGCGGGCCTTCAGTGGTCTCAGTTATCGGCGGCGTTCTTGATCGGGACATTCCGTCTCTCTTGCAAGACGTGCCTTCTACTGGCCCCTTCTTGTTTGGAGGGCATTTTGCCCAAGTCTTCCAAAGGGAAATAGACGGTCGTAAACAGGCTGAAGATATGGCCAAGCATTTTCGGAAGCCTGTCTCTAAGTCCAAGGTCTCGACCCAGATTGGCAAGCCCAATCAGCGTCGTGTGACTGTTACTATTCCCGCCCCTGCTCCCTCCGCCAGGGTTACCTCTAGGGGCAGCCAACGCGGTCGGGGTTCTTTCAGAGGCAGGGGTGTACGCAAGATTGTCTCGGCCAAGCCTTCCTCTTCGGAGAAGGCTGGCTTTTGAGGTCTTGCCCCGAGCGCTAGGTCCTGTGGTGGAGGTCGACGGACGGATTCAGTTCTTCCTCCCAGCTTGGGAGGCTATCACCGAAGACGCCTTCATGCTCTCCGTAGTGCGAGACGGCTTCTTCGTAGATCTGCTAGAGCCCATTCCAGATGGCGCTATTCGTGTCCGTCCGCCGCCCATGTCCGCCCCTGCACGGCGTCACGCCGCCGCAGAAATTTCATCTCTGCTGGAGAAAGGGGCGATAGAGAGGGTAAGAGACCACCATCATCTGTGTCTCTCCCCAATTTTCGTTATCCCCAAGCGCTCGGGGAAACTTCGTATGATTCTGAATATGAAGAGAATCAACCAGTTTATTCCGGCTGTTCACTTCAGGATGGAGACACTGGCGTCTATTCTGCCTGTAATCAGGCGAGACGACCTGGCTGTCTCGCTAGATCTCAAAGACGCATACTTTCATATTCCCATTCACCTTGCGTCGAGAGACTTGCTAGGCTTCACCTTTCGGGGCGAAACCTTTCGGTTTCGCGCCCTTCCGTTCGGCTTGCGCCCAGCCCCTCGTGTATTTACACAAGTGGTGGCTGTTTTAGCCGCGTTTCTGAGAAGTCGCGGTCTCCGCCTGTTTGTCTACCTAGACGATTGGTTACTAGTTGCAAACTCGGAGGCGCTGTTAGCCGATCAGGTCCAGCTCTTGGTGCGTTTGACCCAAGATCTAGGGTTCCTGATCAATTGGGAAAAATCGGAGTTGTCTCCCTCTCGTGTCCCGGTTTTCCTGGGTGCCGAGATAGACATCCCGAATCAGTTGGCTCGTCCCAGTCGGGACAGAATCCAAACGATCATCTCGTCGGCCTGGGAGTTACGAGTAGCCCGCAGAGTCAGAGCCAGGCGCTGGCTTCAGTTTTTGGGCTATCTGGCCAGTCTGGTCAATATTCTCCCAGACTGCAGGCTTCTGATGAGACCTTTTCAGAGGCATCTCCTCAGGTATTTTCGTCCGGGCAAGGACTCTCTAGCGGCTTGGATTCCGCTTCCGAGAGACATCAAACTCCGGCTTGTCCCTTGGACGCACGGTTCCTTTCTTGCCCAAGGCAAGCTGTTCCGCACCCCGCTGCCGTCGATTTCTCTATCGACAGACGCCTCCCTGTTGGGTTGGGGCGGTCATTGTGCAGGCAGGATGGTATCGGGGGACTGGTCTCACTTGAGCACCTTCCCCCATATCAATGTCCTCGAAATGATGGCAGTTCTTCTGTCGCTTCATCATTTCAGGTGTCACCTTGTTGGGCACACAGTGCTCGTTCTTACGGACAATGTCACGGTGGCTGCCTATATCAACCGTCAGGGCGGCACCCGGTCCTCCACGCTGAATGCCATGGCGGCTCATCTGTGGAGATGGTGTCATTCCATGACCATTGTTCCTGTCGCCTCGTTTATTCCTGGCCAGGACAATCTAGTCGCAGATTTCCTTTCTCGAGGCAGGTGTCTCCCCTCGGAGTGGAGTCTCCATCCGGAGATTTTCCACCTCCTTCTCAGGGTCTGGGGTCCCTTGGAGATCGACCTGTTTGCGTCGACCTTCAATCATCAGCTGCCGAGATATTGCTCTCGGGTCCAGGATCAGGAAGCGTGGGCGCTAGACGCCTTCTCCCTCAACTGGCAGGCTCTGCGGGGGTATGCCTTCCCTCCCTTTCAGCTGATTCCTCGTGTCCTCAGGAAGATCAGAGAGGATCAAGCTTGGGTCTTACTCATAGCTCCTCACTGGCCCAGGAGGTTTTGGTTTCCAGACCTTCTGAATCTCCTGGACGGCCAACCATTTCCTCTTCCGCTGAGATCGGACTTGGTAATGCAGCCCCTCTCGGGGATCCTCCACCATCATCCGGCAGCTCTCCATTTGACTGCCTGGCCGTTGTCGGGGAGGATGCAAGAAACTCGGGACTCTCTGAGAGGGCAGCCGAGTTTGTTGTGCAGAGTCGTAGAGACTCCACGAGGGATCTCTACAACTCTCGGTTAGGGGCCGCCTTTAGTTGGTGTGAAGACCATGGTGTCTCACCACGTCGAGCCCCGGTTGGCCTTATAGCGGATTTCCTGATCTCCCTCTTTGATAAGGGTAGATCGATTTCGACTATCCGTGGTTATCGTTCAGCAATTGCCGCTATTCATGTTGGCTTTGCTGATGGTTCGGGGGTTTCTAACTCCCCTCTCTTGGCTAAGTTGACGCGGTCCTTCTTCTTGAAGCGTCCCTCAACGCCCAAGTTAACTCCGTCTTGGAGTCTACCCAAGGTCTTGGATTGTTTGGCTAAGCCACCCTTCGAACCTTTGGGTAAAGCGTCGTTACATCACTTGACAGTAAAGACGCTTTTTCTGGTCGCCATAGCCTCTGGGCAAAGGAGAAGTGTTCTTCATGCCCTTTGCCTTACCCCGGGACACATCCGTTGGGAGTCTGGAGGCGTGCGACTCATTCCTAAATCCTCGTTTGTTGCGAAGAACCAGTCGGCTTCTTCGGGTCCGGTTGAGATTTTTCTTCGCCCCTTGTCACATCTTTCCTCAGTTCCCGAGGATAAGGTCTGGTGCCCGGTGAGGGCCTTGAAATGGTACGTGGATAGGACCAAGTCTTGCCGCAAGGATGACCAACTCTTCGTCATTACCCGTGAGCCCTTCTCCCCTGCCTCTCGTGAGTCCATCTCGAGATGGCTTGTTGAAGCTATTCAGGCCGCCGGCCCTGAGGCTTTAATTTCGGGAGCTAAGCCCCGTGCTCATGACACTAAGGGCATTAGTACTTCCTGGGCTCTTTTTCAGGGTGTGTCACTCGTTGACATTATGAAGGCTGCCTACTGGCGTTCCCCCAATTCCTTCATCTCCTTTTTTCTAAGAGATGTTTTGTCTGATGAAGGATCCTTCTCTACTGTGACGTTGAGAGCGGCAACGTCTTCCCTGGGACCTCATTAACCTTCCTCTTTGGGACATGCCACCCGTTTTTGAGTGGGTGTTGGTCTAGCATAATAGGTAGATACATTGATTTATTGTAGTAAATCATAAAAATCAGAACTGATTTTATTATTTGCTAGATAAATCTATGTATCTACCTATGCCCCTCCCTCCTCCCCTCTCCTTGCCTAGCAACATGTCCGAGGTTTGTTTTGGGGCTGCTCGTTAAGAGGACGAGTGTGCGCGCGCGTCTTGCAACGTGCACGGAGGAAGGCGATGTCCTGGGTGGGGGGATATGCACAATTTGTGACTTTTTGTACTCGAATGGCTTGCATAGTCGGAGACTAGCATAATAGGTAGATACATAGATTTACCTAGCAAATAATAAAATCAGTTCTGATTTTTATGATTTGGCAAGTGAGGAAACAATTAATACCCCCCCCCCCCCAGAAAAGGAGAGATAAATAGAGAGAGAGAGAGAGAGGGGGGGGGGGAGAACGGAGCAATATTATTACATGTGCATGTAGTTGCATTTACGGAGCATTATTCTATTTCACCTCTGACTAGAAATCAAAATATATCGAAATTACCAAATTTGTATTGTAAACATGTTAAAACTACACTTAACAAGTATTACATGGACTTCAAGACCCTCCCCGTCTTGTTTTGTTTTTGCATCCTTGACAATGCTAAAATAAAATGCACCCTCTGAGAAAAAGAAATAGAAAAATGCACTTCTGTAAACTTTAAATGTATGATATTTTAGACATGTATTAATCAAGCTAAAAGAAGAAGAAAGGAAAACAATTTTAAAGGAAATCTCAGGATTTTCGACTATAATCAAAATATTATGTAAACAAAAGAAAAGACGCTCATTACGTTTCCCGTAAAAGTCTGTCACATTCTCCATTATACCACTATGGTAGTCCTACCACTAATAGTCCTACTGGATTAAAAATAATTGGATTTTGAAAAGAGACTTCATCATGCTGATGGTGATGAATTGTTTACTATCATATGAAATAATTTTATGAACGTTAAAGGGCAATCCAACCTTGGTAATAAGATGATTTGTGTGAAAGCAGAAAAATAAGACAAACAGGATGGTGAAAGTTCGAAAGAAATCGGACAAGGACTAAGAAAGTTACTGATGTTTGAAAAATGAGATCACTACATCTATGGGAATCTCAAATTCGAGCGATCGCCAATAGGGTAAAAATGCCCGGATGCAGGTATCGGGGTGCGTTTGCTATGCAATGTGGGACAGCTTTTGTGACCTAGTTACTTCCGGAATCTGACCGGTCGGTGAATGACCCGGCGGCCGTGCATAACCTCTCAAATCAGCTTTCCAAGATACGGCTGTGTCATTTAAGTCTCAAACAGAGCCGTCCGCAGCGGGCACCCGTCGTCGCTTTCTGCCGGACGCCTGCCGGTCGCAAGGCTCAATAACGCTGTAACATTCAGCGGCTCTCCGGGCTCTCCGTACTAGCAATTCCAATTCGAGTTTGCGTTTTCCGTTGCATGGAATGCCTCTTTCTGTCAGAAAAGCTTTCAGCTGCAGAACTGTCATATTCTTGAAGTCTTGAGAAACGCTCGCCATGACAATTCTACGATTACCTTAACTTTTATTAGATAAGTTTGAAGAAAAATTCCTGAAGTGTGTACCGCTGTTACTGTAACTTAGCATCCGTATACACCGGAAGTACACAGGTCCCGGAAGTTGAATGAGAATTCGCCAAAAACGGTACATCCGGGCATTTTTACCCTATTGGCGATCGCTCGAATTGGCAATTTGGTGAGTCAATTGTGACATTTTTGTGGACAACTCTCCCATTTGTCGTACACAAAAATATCATTAATTTGCTGTTTTCTTTAAGGCGCTTTTACCCTCGGGGCAGTGCTCAAAATATGTTGGAGATAGCATATTGTTACAGGTCCTCATGAATGAAAAAATCCCACTGAGTAATGCATTTTGAAAAAAAGGGACATTTTGTCATTTTGTGTGTTAGAGCGAATGAGGGAGTTGTCCACAGATACATCACAGTGACATTACCTATTCGGCCAATTTGAAATTCCCATATGCATAGTGATTACAACTTTCAAAAATTCATAACTTTCTTATTGCTTGTCCGATTTCGTTCAAACTTTCACCAATCTGCTTCTCTGATTTTTCCTCTTTCTTTCAAAGCAACTTGCTAATAAGGTTGGATTTCCATTTAAAAAAAAATTTAAAAACAGGCTGATAGGCCGACATTCGGACATTATCGCGAACGGGAAACCATATACTTTATCGTAGAATAAAAACAAAAGCGATTGCTATCTCTTATTGGGCCAGGTTACCTACATGTATATCGTTTGTTTTGTTTTTGTTGTTTTTTTTTAATGAGTAATGTTCATTATTTAAAGGTTTTACGTTATACAAGTCATAGTGAACGCAAAAGAAACTGAAGTGAGCAAATCCAAGTTTGGGAGCAGAGAGGAAGGTGTGTCTTTGATGATATGATTCTTCCCCTGGAAATTTTCAAGATTAAACAAAAATAAATAAATGCTAGTCGCGTCCCACAAATCAGCATGTTGATACCCATTTAGTTAAAAATGCATTTGTACCTGGAGCTTTTTTTTTTCACAGAAACACAATTACAAAAGTCACAAAAAGGCAGCAGAGCCATAATTTGCATAGAGAAAAGAGAATTCAGGGACCATGACACATCGTTTTCAGACTGTGTTTCATAACTGTTTCAAAACGCTGATTCTGGTTTCGCAATAAATTATTGTAAGATAAAGCACGAGCAGGTGGCAAAGACAAGGAGTTATCACAGCCAACGCAGACATATTGCCCACGTAAAGAATTCAGATTCTTTAAGCTCTTTTTCATAAACTTAACCAGCATAATAAGAATCCGTATCAATTGTCCAGCCCTTGGAGAAGAACAATACAAGACACGCATTTAAGCGGGAGGGTAGGGATGAAAAGAGCTCCTTTTGTTCATTTTAAACCAAGAATCAATAATGCTGAGAGGCATAGGGGGCATTGTTTTCAAACTGGGCCCATCAGCGTGGTCAGGGTATGTTCTATTCAACCATAATTCCACCTTACCCATTCAAAACTGCATGTTGCATTGTTTCACAACTGAAGCAATCAACCAATACACCCCCCTAAAAAGGGGGGGGGGGGGAGGGACGTTTATTCCACTTAAAAAGTAAAATAATTCCCCGTTATTTTGTTTGAGCAACCTTCATGATACTCAAAAAAAGGCGCACTCTGAAAAATAAGAAAATGCCCCTTTATAACACATAAATCACTTTGAGCAATAATGTACTTTTCGGACTAAAGAAAATTAAATAAAATATTTAAAACATGCACTAAGCTTTAAAAATACCCTTTTCATTTTAAAGGAAATCTCAGGAGTTAGAAACTCTATTGTTTGGCATATAAAGCAAATCATTAATACCACCCCCCCCCCCCAGAGAGCGAGAGAGAGAGAGATAGTTTAGGTCGACTATTTCATTATCTAATTTAGGCAGACGTGTTTTATTTCACCGAATAAATGCCAATTCTTGGTGAAGAAAGCACACTTTTGAAAGTTAATGGTGCCCCTCCTGAGATGAAATTGGCGCTTCCTATTCTGACATCCATCCCCTCTAAGAGTTACTCTTTGTTAAAGAAATAGATATACATGTATAGGCATATTTTTGTGAGACAGAAGTCGCTTGGCTATCCTAAAAATGTCAATGGTTTGGAAATTTGAACTGAAGAATCCGAAAGTCCAATCTCTAAACATTTTGTTGAGCTTTGTCATTTGCAATTGTAAGCTCATGTCGTCTCGGGTGCATAAAAAGAAAACAAGCTTTGTTTTTCTCTTCTATATCAAAGCAAATTGATTTTATAAAGAGGAGATAATCTTTTGTACCTGAAAATACGTTTTGAGAAAATAAAGAAATAAAAGAAAAAGATCTTATTTATTATCATGCTGTTTTAATAGGGCTACTAATTCCGCCATTCCATGTTATAGAAAGCGTAGTAATTTGAAGAAAAAAAACATCTCAAAATAAAAGAATTGTTTGGACATGTACTAGGTAACTAGGGAACTCTTTTAAGAAAGCGGCAGATTAATTATCTGAAGAGAGCTGAAGTTGACTATAGAGTGCAGATATTGCGTCAAGCAAAAGATCTGTTTATATCATAGCGGTGTTCCAACTTGTGTTCCACTCTCTGTGTTTAGCCTGAAAAGAGTTAGGAGATGTGAAGAGAAGAAAACAGTTGGCTTTCAAAAGAGAACAAAATCCACGAAAACAGTGTGTCAAGAGCGATTTAATGTTGACGAGTGAGAATAATGAAAACTGGCTATTTAGAGTGAAGAAAATAAGGATGATCATAAAACGAAAGACCAATTTACTATTTCCTGTTGATATTCATTCCACATTTATTATTCCACGAAGTAGAAAGTGAAGTGAAAAAAAACAACAACAACTTAGCTTCAAAAGGAGGACAAAAAGAAGGGAAGCATGATCATTGATGTCAAGTTTAATGTTTGTACTAATGCTTGATTCAGGAAACAAAAAACAGTAATTGTGGTGGGGTTTTTTTTAGGTGCATAATTCCGAAGGTTCGTTTTTCCGAGGTTTCATAATTCTGAAAGGTTTGATATTCCAAAGGTTTGTAATTACCAAATTGGAATAGGTTTACTATTTCCGAAAACTGAATGGAGTTCGTAACCCCAAAGGTTCATAATTCCTAAATTTGCAGTAGAACCTTTTTATTTTCTTACTTAATTTTTGGTATCACGAGCCTTTTAAATAACGAACCGTCGAACCGTACACGTATATACTTCATATTGGGAATTATGAACCTCAGAGCTCAGGATAAATGAAGCTTCAGAATAACGAACCTCCGGAATAATGAACCTTTGGAATAATATATACAAAAAAATGTTCGGAATTATGAACTGAGCTCTATTTCACTTTCTGAAAATGAACCCCCTTGTATGGGAAATTTTTATGCCCCCAATTGTATCGGGCCTGTTCCTCTTTAAGCACATCTCTTAAGAAAATAGCAAATTGTATAGAGATTTTAAAAATGAACATGTTAGCTAGAGTGACAAAGAAAGATCATCAAACAAAAGATCATTATTATAGCGCCGTTTAAGGTGCATCCTGCTCTTTATACTGCACCATTAGGAAGTAAAGAGAAAAGAAACAGAGCAAAAGGCAGGGAATAATTCATCACCTTCTATGTGTACAGGTGCGTGATTTAGAAAAAAAAAATCAATAAACATTGGGGCCTGTGTTGTTTTTTTACCTATACCTTGTAGGAAAGCTCACAACTCTTTAAAATACCAGGATTGACTAACTAGTGCGAAGAATAAAGGAAGACCATTAGACAAAAGGTCATTAACATAGTGCCATTTTAAATGAATCCTTCGCTTTATCATTAGAAAGCCGCAGAGAAAAGAAACAAGGGAGCAAAAGGCAGGAAAGCATCGTGTCCACAACTGTGTCTAGAGAAAAAAATGCAAGAGGGGCCAATAAGTTTGTTAGATATTTGAAAGCGTGCCCGGTATGGTTATTTCTCGAATAGTTTTTCCACCAGGCTTTGTTGAGACCTCGCTCTAATGCATGAACAAAACAAACTACTAGAGTATATACCTACTACTTTATTAAGTAAATGGAAAATTAAGTAAAGAGAAAGGGCACAATTATTATGAGCTTTATACCGTGACTGACTTTCTTATTTGTCTTACAAGTAAAACATAAAAAATGGATGGTAAAATGAATTCATTACAGAAAAGGACGATTTGATTTTATAAAGAATATAATTCGACGATTTCAAGTTGAATGCACCCACCGGTCATGCATATTCAGGTCCCATTTACATGACAAGTAGGTGTACCACGAATGACCAATCATAATGCGCGAAGCCGTCAGGCTGAGGATTACGTCATCGAGTGTGCGAGGCCATGCCGTCTTAGCAACAAAAGAGGTGTGCAAAGATCGCTCGAGTGAGCAATGTAAATTTTCGAAAACCAAAATCCTGATGAAGCGTTTTGGAAAGGGTAAATACAGACACAGTTTTCAGGTACTTATACTTAGTATTTTGACTTCAAATTTTAGGAAGTGGTAAATGAATCATTAAAGAATCCAAATACTTAAAAAGAGAAATTTGGGGGAAAAATGACATTTACACTAAAACATGCTATTTATAGACAAGAACCACTTGCGTCTTCTGCCTGGTTTCGTCGCGAACAGTCACATGTGATTGATACACGTCTGTAAAAACCCAATTTTACACACACACACACGTTTTTAAAAAAATACAAAAATAGTGGGAAAGTCCAAAGGAAAGTGGGCAAGTTGAAACTATTTTGCACCATTACCGACCACATCAAACTGATATCCTTGCTAGAGCTTGCATCAGACAAGTATCAAATAAAATATTTTTATGTCAAACATGACGGCAATTCTATAATACAGTTCTGTCATCACTTGGTAACATATGGGACATATCTTGGACTTGCTCAGATATTCAAGCATTATGGTAAATCAGGGTATGTATATATATATCCATGTTCAAGCCCCAATATCTTAAAAACCAATTAAAGTCGCTGAAATTTAATATAATGGTATGATAGTTGATAATAGTTATGTTCACACGATGGGAGCTAAACTCTAAGTTAACTTGTAGTTATCTTGTAGTTTCAGCCCGTATGAACGGACTTGTGGTTTCGAAACTTTAAGTTACTGGTAGTTCTAGAACCACAAGCGAGCTTGTGGTTAAGGCCAAAACCACAAGCCGCGGGGGGTCCTCCATCGCAGTCACGGCCCATGTGAACTGAATAAACTTTAAGTTTCGCAAGCTTCCGGGCTTAACCACGAAGATCGCTCAGCTTGTAGTTTCAGCTTGTTGTTTCAGGCTCGTGTGAACCCTCGTGGTGGTTAGGGAGTCGTGGTTTTGTTAACTTAAAGTTTCGAAACCGCAAGTCCCATATGAACCTAGCTAATGCCTTCTTAATTTGAAAGGCTGCTCACCAAAATGCGATCATGGATGACTGAGCATTTGCCATTTTTAAATGGCATGCAGGCTTTCAAGCGCTCCTACTTTTCCTACTTTTTCCTAATTTTTTGACCATCCTCCTACTTCTACTTTTTTCCCAATTCTCCTAATATATCCTACCTTTTTTCATTTTCTCCTATTTTTTTCCCAAACATATTTGAGATATTTATGCAAGGCTATCAGTATCATGCACAAGAATCTCATTGTAGCTCAGTTATTGCAGGTCCTAACAAGCAGTATCCATATTAAGTCTACGCATGTGATGTGAATATTGCCAAGAAGACCCCTGTTATGCTGACAAAATGATTCTTGGCCCATAAAGTGTTAATTGGCAACAAGTCTGAGGCCGACCATCCCCCTCCCCCTCCCCAAAACCAACTGCGTCCAAACTATGTTTTACCCTTCTTATCTTCTTTTTTTATCCATTCTTTTTTTTCTGTTTCTATCTTCTTCTCTTCGTTTCTCTTCCTCTACTTCATTATGTATTTCATTGTATTTCTCTTTCCTTATGTATTCATAATTTTTCACTTGTCTTGTTTTCTGTCTTTTCTTATGAATTTTTTGTTTTTCCTTCTTTCTTTTTCTATCTTGCCCTATGTATTTCTTTTGTTTTTCCTGTCCTTTATCTTCCATTTCTGTTCCTCCTTTATGTATTTTTGTTTTCCTGTGTTATTTTATCTTCTCATTTTATATTCCTTATGCATTACTTTGTTTTTTTTCTATCTTTAAGTTTGTATTCTTTTTTATCTATCTGTATTTTTTTGTTTTTCCTTCTCTTGTTTTCTATTGTTCCTGATGTATTATCTTAATTCTCTTTCTAATCCTATGCATTTGTTGTTTTTTTTTTTTTTTTTTTTGTTGCTTTTCTATCATCTTCTCTTTTTATATTTCCTTACTCAATTTCTGTTTTTATGCTTCCATCTCTCTTTCAATATTGCCCCATGCATTTCTTTTTATCCTTCTTTGTTTTTTTCTAAAATTTCTATCTCTGCATGTGTATTTCTTTGATATTCTCTTTCTACTTTTTCTTCTGTATTTCTTTGTTTTGCCTTCTTTCATCATCTTTTATCTCTATCTTTGCCTATGTTTTTCTTTGATTCAATTCTCTTTCCATGATCTATTCTTAATAATATGTATTTTTTTATGTTTTTCACTTTCCAGTTTTCTATATTTCCTCATGTATTCTTTTTCCCCTTCTTGTTTTCTATACTTCCTTATGTATTTCTGTGTTGTTTTTTTTCTTCTTTTGTTCTTTAAATCTTTATTTAGTTCTCTTTTTCCCCCCTTAATTAATGTTCTCATTCTGTTCATGCTGAATCCTGATGTATTTTTCTCTTTTTTGTTTATATCTCTTCTCTTTCTTTTATTATGTATTTGCTTGTTTCCTCTTATTTTCTTTCTTATGTATTTCAGTTCTTGTTTACTATCTTTATCTATTTGGATATTTCCTTATGTATTTTTTTTCTCCTTTCCCTTGTTTTCTATCTTTTTCCCAAGTCATTAACCCTTTTTTAATTATTTTTTTTTGTATTTTATTTTTATTTTTCTATTATCTTCTGACTATAGTTCCTTATCTATATGTTTGTTTTTATTTCTATCTTTCATTTTGTAGTTCTTTTTCCCCCTTTTTAAATATTTTTCTATTCTTCCTTCTGCATTTATTTCACGGTCTTATTTTTCTACATTTCTCTGTCTATTCATCCTTATGCATTTTATTTTCATTTTTCAATTTTCTTTTGACTATGATTCTTTTCCTATTTGTTTTTCATTTCTACCTTTCATTATGTAGTTCTTTTCTCCTTATGTATTTCTCTTTCTATTCATCCATTTGTATTTTCTGTGTATTTCTTTGTATTTTTTATTTATTTTTCTATTGTTTTCTGGGCACTAATTCCTTATCTATTTGTTTGTTTTTATTGCTATCTTTTATTTTGTAGTTCTTTTTTCCCCCTTCTTTAACAGTCTTTTTCTATTTTTCATAGTGTATATTTTGTTTTTCCTTCTGTCATTTTCTATCTTTCCTTGCCTATGTAAGCCTACCCCTGCATTGTGTCAGGGGCCACCTTTTCATGCTGAAGTGTAAGGGAGGTGCTGGAGCAAAATAAAGGGCCTGCTTTTGTCCAGTTAACGACCCCACCCCCAAAACGGGCTGGCCTCATACACTAATTTAGGGTCTTAGACTAACAGGTCTTTGGGATTTACCACAAAGAGATGGAAGTACAGCCACACCCATCGGCCCATGCTCCCTTGCATCCCAAAGAAGAGGAACCTGGCAGTGAAGTCATTCCATTCCTACTTTTATCCTACTTTCTCTCTCCTGAATCCTACTTTTCTCCCTACTTTTTCTGAAATTTTGAACCTACTTTTCTCCTTTTTTCCTTGGGTGTGCTTGAAAGCCTGTGGCATGTCAAAATCGTCCATCCAGGTTTGGGTGGAATGGTAGTGTTCAGGAGTTACAATGTAATTTCATTATTTGTGAGTACATTGAACTGGAAAAACCTTTGGTTGACCATCCAGTTCATTCAAAACTTGGGCAGAGGCAAATTTGACATGATAGGCAGGATAAACATTACTGTTCAGCTGTCTGTGATCAGATTGGCCATGGAGGTCCGATTGATACAAAATTTCAAGTTCTAATGAGAGCATGCATAGGTGCTGAAAATTTTGATACATGTAGTCTATTTAAAAGATATGGATGTAGCTCTGCAAGCTAACAATATTACTCTTTATTTTCTCATGTTTTTGCAGGTAAGTTGGATGAAAGCTCTGGATTAGCTACTACAAGATATGAATTGGATCGATACGAAGAGTCTGGCCCAAATCTAGATGAATCCCAGGCAATAGAATCCATGGTACAAGAGCATGGAAATCCGGAGTCGAATAAAGGATCCCCTTCCAAAAGCCTTGAGAGACAAAGAAGTACAGGGGAAGGCGGAGAGGACAGTGGAAGTAACAGAGGGTCACTAAGTGGAGAAAAATCGGGGAATATATGCATTAACTATGCTGACATGCATGGGGGTGGTAGAGGAGATTCTGATGGCAAGGAAATCGATGATAGGCCACAGGAGGGTAAAAGTGAACAAGGTTCAGATTTGCCAAGGGGTACAGCACCTTCGAAGGGTGGAGGAAGCGGTACGGGAGACTCTGATGGATCTGGTACGACAGGACCCGACAAGGATGATGGAGGTGCCACTGTAGACCCACCAAAACCCCTTAGCTCTGCGACGTCTAGGCCAATGGAACAGAAATCAGATGAAGCAGACCCTCTGATGGAAAAACAAGCTGTGCCAAAAAAGGGACACAAAAGGAAAGGCCCTGAAGCTCACAGTTTGAGGATTTTTTCCCCCAGGATGGAAAAAGTCTGGAAATGAGAACGGGTAATCAGAAGACAAATCTTTAAGCATATATACAGATTTTAATGCACCTGTGTATTTTTGAAATTCCTCTTTCTCTAATATTTGAACAGGCAATGCAAGATAATGAAGATGTGAAACATACCAGTACAAATTTTAAAAAATAATTTTTTACCTGTACAAATGACAAGATGGATAGAAAAAAATAAATTTCTTAATTTCAGCCCAGTTTGCCATTTCAGTTCATGCATTAGTTCCAACAGAATCAATTGGTGTACTTAATATTTTGGTTACAAGAAGCAACATGTAGTCCAAAGTGTTTGAGAGATGTGTATTTTGTAATAGTTCTTTGTATTTTTTAACTTCTTTAATTTGTTTTTCTCAAATTCTTATTGCTCTCTTCAGATGAAGGAGGAGCGATCGCTCAATGGTAGAGTAGTGGTGTCATAACATGGAGGACTGGGAGGACCCGGGTTCGAAACCAAGTAGATGCACTAGTACCCTGTGGTAAGGCATTAATCCTCAGTACCAAGTTCCTTGGAGAGGATATAAACCTGTCAGTTCCCTTGTTGCTTACTTACAAGCATAAGCATGCTTTCTTAGCAGTCCGGTAAAATAAACCATTAAACCTCATCAAACCTACTGAAGTGGTCAGTGAAAAGTCCCAGAAGGACCTCACAGACCATATTGACCTGAAGACGCTGGAAAATCTATGCCAAGGAATTGGGATGCAAGACAAAGACTTCTCAAATCTGCGATTTACCTGTCCTCTGGAACATGGACATGAGCTGGCTTTCAAAATATTTATATCCATTCATGGAATAATTAGTGCAGATTTCACCTATAGAAAAACTGTCAGTGCTATGAGGCATAGCAGAAGTGACCATTTGGTGGAAAAATTCATAATAAAATACCATTTTAGATAAAAACAAGTTACCATAGCTTAAAGGGTACCAATCACCAAAAATAATTTTGCTCTGTGTGTTAGAGGTTTCATGTCGTTAGACTATATTCAAAATATGGGCTTCAAATATTAGTTCTATAAAGAGATATTGTAATTTTAATTACACTCTCTATAAGCGTAAAAGCGACTCGTGAGTAGACTACTCGACACACCCGTACGCGCTCGCCAAGATAAAGGCTCGTGCAGAACCGAACTCCAAGCATTTTCAGGTTATCCTTTATTTCCTTCATACTCATTAACTGTTGACCTACAGAATACCAGACAAAGTTCTTTGAGGTTGATTTTATACTTTCTAGCTGTACAAAAATTATTTTTTCAGATGATTGGTACACTTTAAATGGCAACTGGCACAATCGAACCTTGATGCTGTAGCAGCTTGATTTGAATGTACAAGCAGAAATTTTGTTTTGCAGATTTTCTGATTAGATTCAAATCAAGTTGCTATCAACATGATCAAGGTTGGATTGCCTGTTGCGTGCAGATCGTACATGTAGCTGAAAATCTGTTCAGCCAGGTGCAGAACCACATGTAGCTATGTGTATCTGTGTCAGAAACAGATTTATTTTGTTTTTTCTCCACTCACTATTGTCGCATCCTGGCTGCTGTTGAAGAATGTGACTTTATTATTTATAAACATGTTTGACTCAGAAGGAGATACCCATATCACTCTGCCTGTTAGTGGGAGTTTGGTACAAATATTTATTTGGGATTTTTACATGCTAAATATTCATATAGGGATTTCCCCATTTTTGATGTCTGTATTGTTATAATATGTAATTCCTCATTTCATTTATTTGTGTTGGTTTTTGATTTAAATTTTATGATAAACATTTGTCAGAGCTGCCAAGCAATATGTTTTTAAGCCATATTTAGAACCTTTTCTTATTTTGAATATTGGAATTTGACCATTTTTTTTTCTTTTTTTTTTTTTGGGGGGGATGTAATAAGCTTGCATGCACTCTGGCAGTCACATTTTTTGACTGGTTTCTTTCAGATTTTGTATGGAGGTGTGTCATAGTAAAATCTACACATCGTAAGTGTTTGGTGATGCTGCCCCCAGTGTTCCATCTTTTATAGGGTCAAAAGTCATATTTTAGTGGATATATTGTGTGCGCTCTGCAGGTCACATTTCTTGACAAATTCCTTTCAAAATTTCTATAGAGATGCATTATACTCTTAACTACACTACACACATTTGGTGATGCTGCTCCTAGTGTTGACAATAGTCGGGGCCACTGGTGGCGATCTCTACGTCGGGTTCTTTGTCCCTCCTTTAAACAAAAGCATGACACAAAAATCTCTGCCAGAGCCGGGGGATACATTCGCAAATTGCGCGGCAATGGAAATTTCTAGTTGATTTTAAATACTGTTTTCTTGTTAATATTTTGTTTTGTTTTGTTTTGTCTTGTTTTGTTGTTGACTGTGTGTTTTCTTTGGTACAATACTTATTTCCTAATTGATGTTTAATTATCAGTGATTTCTTTTCTGTGCATCTGAATATGACAAATTACATGTAATTGAGCTAGTAGGGCATATTATGCAATACTGTTATAAATTTTCAACCATTTTTATACCATAAACATCCTATGCATGCCTTTTCTACTACATGTATATGTAGCAGTTTTTGCTCCTAAAGAAACTCTATATGTGCCTTCAAAATCTTAGAACAGAGGAAGGCATTTGTATGTGCCTGTATAAACAGGGAATGTAATTATTTGTTGGTAAAAGCAGTGTTTTCAGGTGATATTGTCATGTTGTTCAAAGTTCTGTCTGACTGTCTCCAGCATTGTCACCCAAGTTATATGACTTGTACTCATGTATAAAAATTATGCAATCTGAAAATATGCATGTAGGTCGGTCAAGATTATATAATAGCCCAGGAGCCTGTTCCGATATAGTCACCCCATTTTACCTTAAAATTTGACCCATTAAAGTTACTTGAAACTTCCAAGTCATTGACAAAAAGGTTGCCGGCCTGACTGTAACCACCAGGTTGAGCCCCCAGAGCCTCCTAAAAGCCCTAAAGGCGGATCGATTTCACCCCATCTACCCCATGCACCAAACTTTGTCGGTAGGAAGTACATGTCGTATGACTAGACATTACAAGACTCACAAAACTGACAAAAATTTCTGTTGGGACGGGATAACAGATGCCTTCTAAAAATTTGGGTAAATTTTTACCCTTGAAGCCCATGGATTAAATTTTGTCACAAGGAAAAGCTATGGCTGTACATTACATAAGTATAAAAATTGACAAAGTTGTCCATCAGGAAGGGGGTGTCAGATCCCCCCCAAAAAAAAAAAACACACCACCAAAGTAGCCTTTGACAAAGCTTTGCCCCCCCCCCCCCCACCCAATGCTCTGGATGTAAAGAAAAAGTATTTTGTTACCCTCCAAGGAATAACTAAAAAGTGTTTCATTCAGTTCAGTTCAAATTGGCAATTTCCTTTAAGTGCAATTTGACATCAAATGATCATTTCATTAATAAGTTATTAAATTATGGAAGATGGATTGCTTTCTCGAATGTAGCCAAAAATATAGTTAGGATTATATAACCACACCACTGTCCATGTACATGTAGGTACATGTATCTGTGGTACATGACTGCCATGTTGTTGAAAATCTCAGTACAAACTATTGTTTACCCGTCCAAAATATAGTACTACTTGTATGTGTACCATACTTTTTCAGAAAAACAAGTGCGCCTGTATATACACACACCATTTACACCAGCTTTCTCTTATGTGCAATGTAGTCGAACCCTTTTTGTATATACTTTGCCAGATTTTTCTTATTTTACATATTCCTGCATTTAAAAAAAATGGTCTCGAAACTGAAGTATTGTTGACAAAGAATGTCTAGAGAACAGTAGTGCTGCCTTTGTGTAGTGTTGTATATTTAGGGCGGATTATTTTTTTACTGTAAATAAATATATTTTCATACAGTACACACTATGAAATTAGATGTTGCTTTTTTTGAAGGATCATATTCATTTTCCAGTCGGGTATTATTTTTCCTCCTTAAAGATCCATCATCCATATTTCCATCGAAAAAATTTGAAACTTTTCTTCGCCATACGCTTTAGTCTAACACTGAATCTATGGGGGAAATGTGTCTGGCATTTCCGGTCACTTGCATATGTTTACTTTTGTGGAGCACATGATGATTTTGAAGTGCTTTTTTTTTTTTTTTTTCCTGGGCTTCATTTTTACACCATATTACATAAACTGATAGCTAGGCAGCTCAGATTTTATCAAGCCTCTACAAAGTTACCAAATCACTTTAAGTTGTTTATATGTTGTTTTTTTAACAGGGTAGTATTTATTATGCAAATTGCTTCAAAAGTGATGAAAGAACCATTCTAATATGAAATATATCTGAAATGTTTAAACATGGTATAATGTGCAGTCCTGAAATAATTTTACTATTTGCTTGCCCTTTTATTTGCATATCTACACAAATAGGGGGAAAAAATTGAATTGTTTATTACAATAAAAAAACTGTATTTGGTAATGTACAGTCAAACCTGCTTTAGCAACCACCTGTATAGAAAGACCACCTGTCTACAAAGACAGCAATTTTTGTTTCCCTTGAGCAGGGTTTCTCATTGAAATTTGTATTGAAAGAACATGTCCATAAAGATAACCTGCTCAGAAAGACCGCCTTTCTTGTCTCCCTTGAGTGGTCTTTATAGACAGGTTTCACTGTAATATGTATTCAACCAGGCACTCTTAGTTTTCATCGTACCTTAATTACAGCTCCGACAAAAAACTGTAATGTATTCATATGGATGTGTGCATGCATGATTATGACATGCAGGTTAATTATCCACATTTAAAAAAAAATTGTCTACAAACTATGATATTTGGTAATGTATGTATTTAACCAGGTACTCTTAGTTTTCTTCTTGCCTTAATGACAACTCAGACAAAAAAAAAACAACTAATGTATTCATATGGATGTGTGCATGATTATGACATGCAAGTTAATTATCCACAAATTTTTTTTTTTATTGTCTACAAACTCTATATGACAATGCTGTATGTATTCAATCAGATACTCTTTCATCTTGGCTTAGTGACAACTCAGACAAAAAAACTAATGTATTCATATGGATGTGTGCATGATTATGACATGCAAGTTAATTATCCACATTTTTTGTTTGTCTTTTTTGTCTACAAACTCTATTTGATAATGCAGTATGTATTCAACCAGATACTCTTAGTTTTCATTTTGCCTTGATTACATCTCAGACCAAAAAAACCCACTAACTAAAGTATTAATATGGATGTGTGCAAGATTATTACGTGCAGGTTAATTATCAGGATTCTCTCTCTCTCTCTCTCTCTCTCTCTTATTAGAAATTGTGTATTTTTACATTTTTACTGAATTTAGAACCAAATTAGGCAAACAATATTTTTGAAAGTTTTAATCACCATCCATCATGTTGGAATGTCAATACAGTGGAAATTCAGTATAGCGAGGTCCTTGGGACCATCAAAATTACCTTGTTTTAGCAGGAATCTCGTTATATCAGGTTTAAAAAAAACAAAAAACAATAGAATATAAAGAGACCAGAATATTACCTTGTTATATCAGGGGAGCATTTCATGAAAGGAAGTTGTCGGATATTTCATCCGACAACTGTTATAAGCTACTGAAATCCTTGCATCTGATTGGCTGAGAGCAAATTTGTCGGATAAAATATCTGACAAGTCCTTTCATGAAACGCCCCCCTGGAATATTGTTATATCAGTCCTCTTTATACTGAGTTTCCACTGTATAATATTGGAGTTTGCCAGTAGGGAAGGATGATTCTGCCATCTATTCCGACACACAAAATGAGTTAACCCTTTCGAGACAATTGACCACATTTTGTGGTTTTACTTTATATCTTTTGATTCAGAGCTTTAAAAAATATACCATATGCATGAGTAGAAAGAACAAAATTTTCTGCACACACTCTATCCTTTTTTGTCGCATGACCATATTGCGTTTGATGCCAGGAATTTTTAAAAGAGAATAAGCTATAAAATCCTTAAATTGGCAACACATTGAGAGATTCAGAATCATTGGTTTTTATCAAAATTGGCAATTTTTTTCAACTTTTCGATAAAGTTTGTGACCATGTATATTGTTTTCAAAGACATCACACCTTATTTGAACCATGTAGCACTAAAAGAAAAATATTATTCTTGCCAATTTGAAGAACAAAATGTGATCAATTTAGCCCTTAAATAATCCCTGCCCTGAAAGGGTTAAATGTATTTATGACTTCATGAGATCTTTTTGTCTTTGGAGGACATATGACAACTTGCTATCCCTGTATATTTGGACTATTGCCCTGAGAAAAAAGTGCTTAGGAGAAAATTGGAAATTGATGATGGTTTAGAACTTCTCGTGAACAACAGATGGGAGGAGAGTTGTCCTAAAATTTGTCACAGTCAAATGACTTATTCTACACTTGAAATTCCCTGGTGTATAAAGTTTACAACTTTTGAACAATTCCCAACTTTCTTATTACACGTATTATTTGTCTGATTTTGTTCAGATTTTCGTCAATATATTTCTTTTATATTTCCGTAGTCAACCAGTTAACTAGTTATGAAGGTGTGATTAATTGATTTCCCTTTAAAACTTAACATTTTTTTGCCAAAAGATTGTAAGTACTCTAACTCTTGATGTCATGGCTGTGAATTCAATGATTCCAGTGTGTGAGATGTAGCTGAAATAAGTATCTCTGCCTGTCTTTAGCTGTACAAAAAATGTACAAAATTTCATAGAAATATTAAGTGCTGCATATTTCAGATGGACATAGGCTTATCTATGTAAATCCAGACTTGTTATCAAAGTGCTGTTTGACTGAAAATTTGTTACAATTCACATGAATATTAGGATTTTGTTGGGTTTGTTGTTTTTTTTACAAAAATGCTGTGAATTTCCAGGTTATTCCAATCAAACATCAAAAGAGGGGAAGGGATACAAGTTAACACTTCAGTAGCAAACATATGCAAAATCATTAGGCAAAATTAATGCCCTGCAGAGAATTTTTTGGTTTGATTGTATATACATATTTACATCTATATGTTATGTTGTATTGTACAGTATCATTTTCATATTTCTTTCTGTAATGCTGTCGGAAAACAAATTTCCACAATTTTACTTGGTTCAGACTGAATTAAAATCAATTTATCAAATTATCAAACATTCCCTTTGTGCCTAGCTTCATTCTTAAAGAGGAATAGACTCATTCATAGAAAATTGGTTTGGATGAAAATGAAAGCAAAAAAAATAAAAAATGAGAAAAACATTAGTGTCGATTTGAGATAAATCGAACAAGACCAAGAAAGATCTTTTCAAAGTTGAGATCACTATAGATGTGGAGAACTTCACATTGGCAATGCGATCATGATGTGTGATATCATACATGAAAATTTTCCTATTTGTTTTGTACATGAACTACTCAAAAGTATCCATTTTTGTCATCTCTTTGACTTTGTGATGAAACAGACAATTTGTTTTTCATGTCAGGACATGTAAAAAACATGTACCCATAAGCATCATGGGCAGTCTAGGTCTGTATCATGAAAAACAGAGAGCGTTTGGCCGTTTGAGATAATTGCTGTACACAGTACACACCCATGACCATTGGGAGTGTTCTCCATGTATGACATCCCACATTATGACCACATTGCCAATGGGAGATTTCCCAGATCAGCTTCCAGCATAACTTTCTTATGCTTCTTCCGATTTTTGCTTCTCTGATGTTTCTGCTTCTACTCGGACAAGTCTACGTACTACATCTATACAGAACCTGCCAGAGAATGACGTCATGCTAAATATATAAGTTTTATGCACGACCTTTCAAATTTGAATATGAATCAAAGTTATACATGTACGTGCAAACGGTGCAATGCATAAGTAACTTTTGAAAAATATTAAAATTGTCCACAAATTCAAGTCTGAGGAATTCTGTTTAGCTTAAAGTTTTCTATCAAAAGTGAGGAAAGCACAATATTTATCTCCCCAAAGGTATAAAATGTTGTGTTAAAGGGGCTCTTCAAAGGGTGGTGTCCCCCTTCCCCCTCATCCAATGAACTGGCCGGGGGTGTAAGACAAAATTTGATTTTATATAGGCCTATACATTTTATACTCTATTTAAAGTCGTTATAGAAGAAATGGGAATAATGATAATGATGATTAAAATAACATAACAATAATAATAATAATAATAATAATAATAATAATAATAATAATAATAATAATATATAATAATAATAATAATAATAATGATAATGATAATAATAATAATGATAATATTATTATTATTATATGTAGTAGTAGTGATAATAATAATGATGATGATGATGATGATGATAAAGATTGTTCATAGGCGTTCTCTGCTCTCCCATCCTTTTGATCCTCCAACACTTAAAAAGTGATGAATAAATCATAATGCAACTAAAACCACTTAGGAGACAGCAGTAATTGTCAATGACGCACTCAAATACTCGTTGAGATAATTGATTGCTTCCTTTATTATAGCCGCGTTGTGTAAACAATCAAATTATGCCGGGATATTTGAGGAAAGTCGGAAGTCTACTATTACTGTCGAAATGGACATTGAGTATCATTTAGCGGATTCGCCGGGGGGGGGGGGGCTTTCGCTCTCTCGCTCCCCCCCCCCCCCCCGCTCTCTCTCTCTCTCTCTCTCTCTCTCTCTCTTTCTCTGTTTAATTGCCTTTTGTTATAAGAGTAAATTATGGACTGATATGACTCGGATGATGGGGGGGGGGGGGGGCACACGATCCCCAAAGTGGTAGGTATGTGTCACTGGCAAGACAAAGAAAAGGGGGCTTCGGAACTAGCGTATCATGGAAACGATGGTCTTCGTCCTCGAGCTACTAACATTTTGGGAAAAAAACTTGAAAAAGGGGATGTTTGGAACTGGATCACAATATAAATATGATGCTACGGAACTGGTTGTTATTGAAATAATTATAAGGACCATCCAAACTATATTTTTGTTTGTTTTTATTTTTATTCATCTTTTTTTTTCGGGGGGGGGGGGGGGGGGTGAGAACTACATGCTTGGAACTAGTTTAATTTTCAAGGGGGAAATGGAACGGCCGGAAAGAAGGAATGAAAAAGCGGTGCTTTGGAAAGGTTTCTCTCTGGGTTTTTTTTTTGTTTTTGTTTTTGTTTTTGTTTGTTTTTTTCAACAAGAAAAAATGTTATGGCTTTGGAACGGAAATTTGAGTGTAAATGTCGGGGGGGTCTTCTCCGCGGCACATACCCACCGTTCACTATATACTGAGTGCAATTTGGTGTCAAATGATCATTTCATTAATAAGTTATTAAATTATGAAAGATGGATTGCTTTCTCAAAAGTAGCCAAAAAATATATTGTCAGGATTGTAAAGTGGAACCTCGTTATAAAGAAAACTGTAACAGTTATAACAAACTCTCGTTATAACAAGGTAATTTTACTGGTCCCACTTCTTTGTATTCTAAATTTTGTTTTTTGAGCCCTGATATAACAAGGTTTCGATATAAAGAGGTAATTTTCTTGGTCCCAATGAGTTTGTTATAACGAAGTCCCACTGTATAACCACACCACTGTCCCTCTGCACCTGTTTGACAAGGCATAATAGAGGATGTTTCTACATGTAGGTATCTGTGGTATAATGTGACTGCCATATTGTTGTTGAAAATCTCAGTACAAACTATTGTTTACCCGTCCAAAATATAGTACTGTATACTTGTATGTGCACCAAAAAATATCATACTGAATTGTTTATTATCATCAATAAAAGACTGTCTGCAAACTATAATATTCAAGTCTGAGGAATTCTGTTTAGCTTAAAGTTTTCTTTCAAAAGTGAGGAAAGCACAATATTTATCTCCCCAAAGGTATAAAATGTTGTGTTAAAGGGGCTCTTCAAAGGGTGGTGTCCCCCTTCCCCCTCATCCAATGAACTGGCCGGGGGTGTAAGACAAAATTTGATTTGATATAGGCCTTGCCGCCTATACATTTTATACTCTATTTAAAGTCGTTATAGAAGAAATGGGAATAATGATAATGATGATTAAAATAACATAATAATAATAATAATAAATAATATTATTATTATTATTATAATATGTAGTAGTAGTAGTGATAATAATATCAATGATATAATGATGATGATGATGATGAAAAAGATTGTTCATAGGCGTTCTCTGCTCTCCCATCCTTTTGATCCTCCAACACTTAAAGGGAAAGTTCATCCCGAAGATTACTTGAGTTTAAAAAAATGGAGAAAAAAATAAAGAAAAATATTGGCGAAAGTTTGGACAAAATCCGTTAAAGAATAACGGAGTTATGGACTTTTGAAGTTTTGATTTTGTGACGTCACATGCGAGCAGCTCCTCTATTATATAATGTGATAAATATTCCATAAAAAACAGTTTTCTCAGAAAATTTAGAATATTTTCGTCTGTGCATTTGATATATTGTCAGAAATGTTATTCAATACTAGATTTTGAAAAGAAACAATATTAATTTATCGTGGAACGTAAAAAAAAATGCGAATATATGGAATATTTATTACATGACCAATGGGCAGCTGCTCGCATGTGACGTCACGAATCCAAAACTTTAAATACTCATAACTCTTTTATTATTTGACCGATTTTCATCAAACCTTCGCCAATATTTTTCTTTATTTTTTCTGCATTTTTTAAACACAAGTAATCTTCAGGGTGAACTTTCCCTTTAAAAAGTGATGAATAAATCATAATGCAACTAAAACCACTTAGGAGACAGCAGTAATTGTCAATGACGCACTCAAATACTCGTTGAGATAATTGATTGCTTCCTTTATTAAAGCCGCGTTGTGTATAAAACAATCAAATTATGCCGGGACATTTAAGGAAAGTCGGAAGTCTACTATTACTGTCGAAATGGACATTGAGCATCATTTAGCGGATTCTCTGGGGGGGGGGGGGGAGGACGTGCGCCGAGAAGGCCTAGCCCCACCGCTTTCGCTCTCTCGCTCCCCCCCCCCCCCCCCTTTCTCTCTCTCTGTTTAATTGCCTTTTGTTATAAGAGTAAATTATGGACTGATATGACTCGGATGATGGGGGGGGGGGGCACGCGACCCCAAAGTGGTAAGAATGTGTCACTGGCAAGACAAAGAAAAGGGGGCTTCGGAACTAGCGTATCATGGAAACGATGGTCTTCGTCCTCGAGCTACTAACATTTTGGGAAAAAAACTTGAAAAAGGGGATGTTTGGAACTGGATCACAATATAAATATGATGCTACGGAACTGGTTGTTATTGAAATAATTATAAGGACCATCCAAACTATATTTTTGTTTGTTTTTATTTTTATTCATCTTTTTTTTTCGGGGGGGGGGGGGGGGGGGTGAGAACTACATGCTTGGAACTAGTTTAATTTTCAAGGGGGAAATGGAACGGCCGGAAAGAAGGAATGAAAAAGCGGTGCTTTGGAAAGGTTTCTCTCTGGGTTTTTTTTTTGTTTTTGTTTTTGTTTTTGTTTGTTTTTTTCAACAAGAAAAAATGTTATGGCTTTGGAACGGAAATTTGAGTGTAAATGTCGGGGGGGTCTTCTCCGCGGCACATACCCACCGTTCACTATATACTGAGTGCAATTTGGTGTCAAATGATCATTTCATTAATAAGTTATTAAATTATGAAAGATGGATTGCTTTCTCAAAAGTAGCCAAAAAATATATTGTCAGGATTGTAAAGTGGAACCTCGTTATAAAGAAAACTGTAACAGTTATAACAAACTCTCGTTATAACAAGGTAATTTTACTGGTCCCACTTCTTTGTATTCTAAATTTTGTTTTTTGAGCCCTGATATAACAAGGTTTCGATATAAAGAGGTAATTTTCTTGGTCCCAATGAGTTTGTTATAACGAAGTCCCACTGTATAACCACACCACTGTCCCTCTGCACCTGTTTGACAAGGCATAATAGAGGATGTTTCTACATGTAGGTATCTGTGGTATAATGTGACTGCCATATTGTTGTTGAAAATCTCAGTACAAACTATTGTTTACCCGTCCAAAATATAGTACTGTATACTTGTATGTGCACCAAAAAATATCATACTGAATTGTTTATTATCATCAATAAAAGACTGTCTGCAAACTATAATATTCAAGTCTGAGGAATTCTGTTTAGCTTAAAGTTTTCTTTCAAAAGTGAGGAAAGCACAATATTTATCTCCCCAAAGGTATAAAATGTTGTGTTAAAGGGGCTCTTCAAAGGGTGGTGTCCCCCTTCCCCCTCATCCAATGAACTGGCCGGGGGTGTAAGACAAAATTTGATTTGATATAGGCCTTGCCGCCTATACATTTTATACTCTATTTAAAGTCGTTATAGAAGAAATGGGAATAATGATAATGATGATTAAAATAACATAATAATAATAATAATAAATAATATTATTATTATTATTATAATATGTAGTAGTAGTAGTGATAATAATATCAATGATATAATGATGATGATGATGATGAAAAAGATTGTTCATAGGCGTTCTCTGCTCTCCCATCCTTTTGATCCTCCAACACTTAAAGGGAAAGTTCATCCCGAAGATTACTTGAGTTTAAAAAAATGGAGAAAAAAATAAAGAAAAATATTGGCGAAAGTTTGGACAAAATCCGTTAAAGAATAACGGAGTTATGGACTTTTGAAGTTTTGATTTTGTGACGTCACATGCGAGCAGCTCCTCTATTATATAATGTGATAAATATTCCATAAAAAACAGTTTTCTCAGAAAATTTAGAATATTTTCGTCTGTGCATTTGATATATTGTCAGAAATGTTATTCAATACTAGATTTTGAAAAGAAACAATATTAATTTATCGTGGAACGTAAAAAAAAATGCGAATATATGGAATATTTATTACATGACCAATGGGCAGCTGCTCGCATGTGACGTCACGAATCCAAAACTTTAAATACTCATAACTCTTTTATTATTTGACCGATTTTCATCAAACCTTCGCCAATATTTTTCTTTATTTTTTCTGCATTTTTTAAACACAAGTAATCTTCAGGGTGAACTTTCCCTTTAAAAAGTGATGAATAAATCATAATGCAACTAAAACCACTTAGGAGACAGCAGTAATTGTCAATGACGCACTCAAATACTCGTTGAGATAATTGATTGCTTCCTTTATTAAAGCCGCGTTGTGTATAAAACAATCAAATTATGCCGGGACATTTAAGGAAAGTCGGAAGTCTACTATTACTGTCGAAATGGACATTGAGCATCATTTAGCGGATTCTCTGGGGGGGGGGGGGGGGGAGGACGTGCGCCGAGAAGGCCTAGCCCCACCGCTTTCGCTCTCTCGCTCCCCCCCCCCCCCCTTTCTCTCTCTCTGTTTAATTGCCTTTTGTTATAAGAGTAAATTATGGACTGATATGACTCGGATGATGGGGGGGGGGGGGGGGGCACGCGACCCCCAAAGTGGTAAGAATGTGTCACTGGCAAGACAAAGAAAAGGGGGCTTCGGAACTAGCGTATCATGGAAACGATGGTCTTCGTCCTCGAGCTACTAACATTTTGGAAAAAAAACTTGAAAAAAGGGGTGTTTGGAACTGGATCACAATATAAATATGATGCTACGGAACTGGTTGTTATTTAAATAATTATAAGGACCATCGAAACTATATTTTTGTTTGTTTTTATTTTTATTCATCTTTTTTTTGGGGGGGGGGTGAGAACTACATGCTTGGAACTAGTTTAATTTTCAAGGGGGAAAATGGAACGGCCGGAAAGAAGGAATGAAAAAGCGGTGCTTTGGGAAGGTTTCTCTCTGGTTTTTTTGTTTTGTTTTGTTTTGTTTTGTTTTGTTTTTTTCTCAACAAGAAAAAATGTTATGGCTTTGGAACGGAAATTTGAGTGTAAATGTCGGGGGGGGGGGGGGGGTCTTCTCCGCGGCACATACCCACCGTTCACTATATACTGAGTGCAATTTGGTGTCAAATGATCATTTCATTAATAAGTTATTAAATTATGAAAGATGGATTGCTTTCTCAAAAGTAGCCAAAAAATATATTGTCAGGATTGTAAAGTGGAACCTCGTTATAAAGAAAACTGTAACAGTTATAACAAACTCTCGTTATAACAAGGTAATTTTACTGGTCCCACTTCTTTGTATTCTAAATTTTGTTTTTTGAGCCCTGATATAACAAGGTTTCGATATAAAGAGGTAATTTTCTTGGTCCCAATGAGTTTGTTATAACGAAGTCCCACTGTATAACCACACCACTGTCCCTCTGCACCTGTTTGACAAGGCATAATAGAGGATGTTTCTACATGTAGGTATCTGTGGTATAATGTGACTGCCATATTGTTGTTGAAAATCTCAGTACAAACTATTGTTTACCCGTCCAAAATATAGTACTGTATACTTGTATGTGCACCAAAAAATATCATACTGAATTGTTTATTATCATCAATAAAAGACTGTCTGCAAACTATAATATTCAAGTCTGAGGAATTCTGTTTAGCTTAAAGTTTTCTTTCAAAAGTGAGGAAAGCACAATATTTATCTCCCCAAAGGTATAAAATGTTGTGTTAAAGGGGCTCTTCAAAGGGTGGTGTCCCCCTTCCCCCTCATCCAATGAACTGGCCGGGGGTGTAAGACAAAATTTGATTTGATATAGGCCTTGCCGCCTATACATTTTATACTCTATTTAAAGTCGTTATAGAAGAAATGGGAATAATGATAATGATGATTAAAATAACATAATAATAATTAATAATAAATAATATTATTATTATTATTATAATATGTAGTAGTAGTAGTGATAATAATATCAATGATATAATGATGATGATGATGATGAAAAAGATTGTTCATAGGCGTTCTCTGCTCTCCCATCCTTTTGATCCTCCAACACTTAAAGGGAAAGTTCATCCCGAAGATTACTTGAGTTTAAAAAAATGGAGAAAAAAATAAAGAAAAATATTGGCGAAAGTTTGGACAAAATCCGTTAAAGAATAACGGAGTTATGGACTTTTGAAGTTTTGATTTTGTGACGTCACATGCGAGCAGCTCCTCTATTATATAATGTGATAAATATTCCATAAAAAACAGTTTTCTCAGAAAATTTAGAATATTTTCGTCTGTGCATTTGATATATTGTCAGAAATGTTATTCAATACTAGATTTTGAAAAGAAACAATATTAATTTATCGTGGAACGTAAAAAAAAATGCGAATATATGGAATATTTATTACATGACCAATGGGCAGCTGCTCGCATGTGACGTCACGAATCCAAAACTTTAAATACTCATAACTCTTTTATTATTTGACCGATTTTCATCAAACCTTCGCCAATATTTTTCTTTATTTTTTCTGCATTTTTTAAACACAAGTAATCTTCAGGGTGAACTTTCCCTTTAAAAAGTGATGAATAAATCATAATGCAACTAAAACCACTTAGGAGACAGCAGTAATTGTCAATGACGCACTCAAATACTCGTTGAGATAATTGATTGCTTCCTTTATTAAAGCCGCGTTGTGTATAAAACAATCAAATTATGCCGGGACATTTAAGGAAAGTCGGAAGTCTACTATTACTGTCGAAATGGACATTGAGCATCATTTAGCGGATTCTCTGGGGGGGGGGGGGGGGGAGGACGTGCGCCGAGAAGGCCTAGCCCCACCGCTTTCGCTCTCTCGCTCCCCCCCCCCCCCCCCCCTTTCTCTCTCTCTGTTTAATTGCCTTTTGTTATAAGAGTAAATTATGGACTGATATGACTCGGATGATGGGGGGGGGGGGGGCACGCGACCCCCAAAGTGGTAAGAATGTGTCACTGGCAAGACAAAGAAAAGGGGGCTTCGGAACTAGCGTATCATGGAAACGATGGTCTTCGTCCTCGAGCTACTAACATTTTGGAAAAAAAAACTTGAAAAAAGGGGTGTTTGGAACTGGATCACAATATAAATATGATGCTACGGAACTGGTTGTTATTTAAATAATTATAAGGACCATCGAAACTATATTTTTGTTTGTTTTTATTTTTATTCATCTTTTTTTTTGGGGGGGGGTGAGAACTACATGCTTGGAACTAGTTTAATTTTCAAGGGGGAAAATGGAACGGCCGGAAAGAAGGAATGAAAAAGCGGTGCTTTGGGAAGGTTTCTCTCTGGTTTTTTTGTTTTGTTTTGTTTTGTTTTGTTTTGTTTTTTTCTCAACAAGAAAAAATGTTATGGCTTTGGAACGGAAATTTGAGTGTACATGTCGGGGGGGGGGGGGGGGGGTCTTCTCCGCGGCACATACCCACCGTTCACTATATACTGAGTGCAATTTGGTGTCAAATGATCATTTCATTAATAAGTTATTAAATTATGAAAGATGGATTGCTTTCTCAAAAGTAGCCAAAAAATATATTGTCAGGATTGTAAAGTGGAACCTCGTTATAAAGAAAACTGTAACAGTTATAACAAACTCTCGTTATAACAAGGTAATTTTACTGGTCCCACTTCTTTGTATTCTAAATTTTGTTTTTTGAGCCCTGATATAACAAGGTTTCGATATAAAGAGGTAATTTTCTTGGTCCCAATGAGTTTGTTATAACGAAGTCCCACTGTATAACCACACCACTGTCCCTCTGCACCTGTTTGACAAGGCATAATAGAGGATGTTTCTACATGTAGGTATCTGTGGTATAATGTGACTGCCATATTGTTGTTGAAAATCTCAGTACAAACTATTGTTTACCCGTCCAAAATATAGTACTGTATACTTGTATGTGCACCAAAAAATATCATACTGAATTGTTTATTATCATCAATAAAAGACTGTCTGCAAACTATAATATTCAAGTCTGAGGAATTCTGTTTAGCTTAAAGTTTTCTTTCAAAAGTGAGGAAAGCACAATATTTATCTCCCCAAAGGTATAAAATGTTGTGTTAAAGGGGCTCTTCAAAGGGTGGTGTCCCCCTTCCCCCTCATCCAATGAACTGGCCGGGGGTGTAAGACAAAATTTGATTTGATATAGGCCTTGCCGCCTATACATTTTATACTCTATTTAAAGTCGTTATAGAAGAAATGGGAATAATGATAATGATGATTAAAATAACATAATAATAATAATAATAAATAATATTATTATTATTATTATAATATGTAGTAGTAGTAGTGATAATAATATCAATGATATAATGATGATGATGATGATGAAAAAGATTGTTCATAGGCGTTCTCTGCTCTCCCATCCTTTTGATCCTCCAACACTTAAAGGGAAAGTTCATCCCGAAGATTACTTGAGTTTAAAAAAATGGAGAAAAAAAATAAAGAAAAATATTGGCGAAAGTTTGGACAAAATCCGTTAAAGAATAACGGAGTTATGGACTTTTGAAGTTTTGATTTTGTGACGTCACATGCGAGCAGCTCCTCTATTATATAATGTGATAAATATTCCATAAAAAACAGTTTTCTCAGAAAATTTAGAATATTTTCGTCTGTGCATTTGATATATTGTCAGAAATGTTATTCAATACTAGATTTTGAAAAGAAACAATATTAATTTATCGTGGAACGTAAAAAAAAATGCGAATATATGGAATATTTATTACATGACCAATGGGCAGCTGCTCGCATGTGACGTCACGAATCCAAAACTTTAAATACTCATAACTCTTTTATTATTTGACCGATTTTCATCAAACCTTCGCCAATATTTTTCTTTATTTTTTCTGCATTTTTTAAACACAAGTAATCTTCAGGGTGAACTTTCCCTTTAAAAAGTGATGAATAAATCATAATGCAACTAAAACCACTTAGGAGACAGCAGTAATTGTCAATGACGCACTCAAATACTCGTTGAGATAATTGATTGCTTCCTTTATTAAAGCCGCGTTGTGTATAAAACAATCAAATTATGCCGGGACATTTAAGGAAAGTCGGAAGTCTACTATTACTGTCGAAATGGACATTGAGCATCATTTAGCGGATTCTCTGGGGGGGGGGGGGGGAGGACGTGCGCCGAGAAGGCCTAGCCCCACCGCTTTCGCTCTCTCGCTCCCCCCCCCCCCCCTTTCTCTCTCTCTGTTTAATTGCCTTTTGTTATAAGAGTAAATTATGGACTGATATGACTCGGATGATGGGGGGGGGGGGGGCACGCGGCCCCCAAAGTGGTAAGAATGTGTCACTGGCAAGACAAAGAAAAGGGGGCTTCGGAACTAGCGTATCATGGAAACGATGGTCTTCGTCCTCGAGCTACTAACATTTTGGGAAAAAAACTTGAAAAAGGGGATGTTTGGAACTGGATCACAATATAAATATGATGCTACGGAACTGGTTGTTATTGAAATAATTATAAGGACCATCCAAACTATATTTTTGTTTGTTTTATTTTTATTCATCTTTTTTTTTGGGGGGGGGGGGTGAGAACTACATGCTTGGAACTAGTTTAATTTTCAAGGGGGAAATGGAACGGCCGGAAAGAAGGAATGAAAAAGCGGTGCTTTGGAAAGGTTTCTCTCTGGGTTTTTTTTTTGTTTTTGTTTTTGTTTTTGTTTTGTTTTTTTCAACAAGAAAAAATGTTATGGCTTTGGAACGGAAATTTGAGTGTAAATGTCGGGGGGGTCTTCTCCGCGGCACATACCCACCGTTCACTATATACTGAGTGCAATTTGGTGTCAAATGATCATTTCATTAATAAGTTATTAAATTATGAAAGATGGATTGCTTTCTCAAAAGTAGCCAAAAAATATATTGTCAGGATTGTAAAGTGGAACCTCGTTATAAAGAAAACTGTAACAGTTATAACAAACTCTCGTTATAACAAGGTAATTTTACTGGTCCCACTTCTTTGTATTCTAAATTTTGTTTTTTGAGCCCTGATATAACAAGGTTTCGATATAAAGAGGTAATTTTCTTGGTCCCAATGAGTTTGTTATAACGAAGTCCCACTGTATAACCACACCACTGTCCCTCTGCACCTGTTTGACAAGGCATAATAGAGGATGTTTCTACATGTAGGTATCTGTGGTATAATGTGACTGCCATATTGTTGTTGAAAATCTCAGTACAAACTATTGTTTACCCGTCCAAAATATAGTACTGTATACTTGTATGTGCACCAAAAAATATCATACTGAATTGTTTATTATCATCAATAAAAGACTGTCTGCAAACTATAATATTCAAGTCTGAGGAATTCTGTTTAGCTTAAAGTTTTCTTTCAAAAGTGAGGAAAGCACAATATTTATCTCCCCAAAGGTATAAAATGTTGTGTTAAAGGGGCTCTTCAAAGGGTGGTGTCCCCCTTCCCCCTCATCCAATGAACTGGCCGGGGGTGTAAGACAAAATTTGATTTGATATAGGCCTTGCCGCCTATACATTTTATACTCTATTTAAAGTCGTTATAGAAGAAATGGGAATAATGATAATGATGATTAAAATAACATAATAATAATAATAATAAATAATATTATTATTATTATTATAATATGTAGTAGTAGTAGTGATAATAATATCAATGATATAATGATGATGATGATGATGAAAAAGATTGTTCATAGGCGTTCTCTGCTCTCCCATCCTTTTGATCCTCCAACACTTAAAGGGAAAGTTCATCCCGAAGATTACTTGAGTTTAAAAAAATGGAGAAAAAAATAAAGAAAAATATTGGCGAAAGTTTGGACAAAATCCGTTAAAGAATAACGGAGTTATGGACTTTTGAAGTTTTGATTTTGTGACGTCACATGCGAGCAGCTCCTCTATTATATAATGTGATAAATATTCCATAAAAAACAGTTTTCTCAGAAAATTTAGAATATTTTCGTCTGTGCATTTGATATATTGTCAGAAATGTTATTCAATACTAGATTTTGAAAAGAAACAATATTAATTTATCGTGGAACGTAAAAAAAAATGCGAATATATGGAATATTTATTACATGACCAATGGGCAGCTGCTCGCATGTGACGTCACGAATCCAAAACTTTAAATACTCATAACTCTTTTATTATTTGACCGATTTTCATCAAACCTTCGCCAATATTTTTCTTTATTTTTTCTGCATTTTTTAAACACAAGTAATCTTCAGGGTGAACTTTCCCTTTAAAAAGTGATGAATAAATCATAATGCAACTAAAACCACTTAGGAGACAGCAGTAATTGTCAATGACGCACTCAAATACTCGTTGAGATAATTGATTGCTTCCTTTATTAAAGCCGCGTTGTGTATAAAACAATCAAATTATGCCGGGACATTTAAGGAAAGTCGGAAGTCTACTATTACTGTCGAAATGGACATTGAGCATCATTTAGCGGATTCTCTGGGGGGGGGGGGGAGGACGTGCGCCGAGAAGGCCTAGCCCCACCGCTTTCGCTCTCTCGCTCCCCCCCCCCCCTTTCTCTCTCTCTGTTTAATTGCCTTTTGTTATAAGAGTAAATTATGGACTGATATGACTCGGATGATGGGGGGGGGGGGCACGCGACCCCCAAAGTGGTAAGAATGTGTCACTGGCAAGACAAAGAAAAGGGGGCTTCGGAACTAGCGTATCATGGAAACGATGGTCTTCGTCCTCGAGCTACTAACATTTTGGAAAAAAAACTTGAAAAAAGGGGTGTTTGGAACTGGATCACAATATAAATATGATGCTACGGAACTGGTTGTTATTTAAATAATTATAAGGACCATCGAAACTATATTTTTGTTTGTTTTTATTTTTATTCATCTTTTTTTTTGGGGGGGGGTGAGAACTACATGCTTGGAACTAGTTTAATTTTCAAGGGGGAAAATGGAACGGCCGGAAAGAAGGAATGAAAAAGCGGTGCTTTGGAAAGGTTTCTCTCTGGGTTTTTTTTTTGTTTTTGTTTTTGTTTTTGTTTGTTTTTTTCAACAAGAAAAAATGTTATGGCTTTGGAACGGAAATTTGAGTGTAAATGTCGGGGGGGTCTTCTCCGCGGCACATACCCACCGTTCACTATATACTGAGTGCAATTTGGTGTCAAATGATCATTTCATTAATAAGTTATTAAATTATGAAAGATGGATTGCTTTCTCAAAAGTAGCCAAAAAAATATATTGTCAGGATTGTAAAGTGGAACCTCGTTATAAAGAAAACTGTAACAGTTATAACAAACTCTCGTTATAACAAGGTAATTTTACTGGTCCCACTTCTTTGTATTCTAAATTTTGTTTTTTGAGCCCTGATATAACAAGGTTTCGATATAAAGAGGTAATTTTCTTGGTCCCAATGAGTTTGTTATAACGAAGTCCCACTGTATAACCACACCACTGTCCCTCTGCACCTGTTTGACAAGGCATAATAGAGGATGTTTCTACATGTAGGTATCTGTGGTATAATGTGACTGCCATATTGTTGTTGAAAATCTCAGTACAAACTATTGTTTACCCGTCCAAAATATAGTACTGTATACTTGTATGTGCACCAAAAAATATCATACTGAATTGTTTATTATCATCAATAAAAGACTGTCTGCAAACTATAATATTCAAGTCTGAGGAATTCTGTTTAGCTTAAAGTTTTCTTTCAAAAGTGAGGAAAGCACAATATTTATCTCCCCAAAGGTATAAAATGTTGTGTTAAAGGGGCTCTTCAAAGGGTGGTGTCCCCCTTCCCCCTCATCCAATGAACTGGCCGGGGGTGTAAGACAAAATTTGATTTGATATAGGCCTTGCCGCCTATACATTTTATACTCTATTTAAAGTCGTTATAGAAGAAATGGGAATAATGATAATGATGATTAAAATAACATAATAATAATAATAATAAATAATATTATTATTATTATTATAATATGTAGTAGTAGTAGTGATAATAATATCAATGATATAATGATGATGATGATGATGAAAAAGATTGTTCATAGGCGTTCTCTGCTCTCCCATCCTTTTGATCCTCCAACACTTAAAGGGAAAGTTCATCCCGAAGATTACTTGAGTTTAAAAAAATGGAGAAAAAAATAAAGAAAAATATTGGCGAAAGTTTGGACAAAATCCGTTAAAGAATAACGGAGTTATGGACTTTTGAAGTTTTGATTTTGTGACGTCACATGCGAGCAGCTCCTCTATTATATAATGTGATAAATATTCCATAAAAAACAGTTTTCTCAGAAAATTTAGAATATTTTCGTCTGTGCATTTGATATATTGTCAGAAATGTTATTCAATACTAGATTTTGAAAAGAAACAATATTAATTTATCGTGGAACGTAAAAAAAAATGCGAATATATGGAATATTTATTACATGACCAATGGGCAGCTGCTCGCATGTGACGTCACGAATCCAAAACTTTAAATACTCATAACTCTTTTATTATTTGACCGATTTTCATCAAACCTTCGCCAATATTTTTCTTTATTTTTTCTGCATTTTTTAAACACAAGTAATCTTCAGGGTGAACTTTCCCTTTAAAAAGTGATGAATAAATCATAATGCAACTAAAACCACTTAGGAGACAGCAGTAATTGTCAATGACGCACTCAAATACTCGTTGAGATAATTGATTGCTTCCTTTATTAAAGCCGCGTTGTGTATAAAACAATCAAATTATGCCGGGACATTTAAGGAAAGTCGGAAGTCTACTATTACTGTCGAAATGGACATTGAGCATCATTTAGCGGATTCTCTTGGGGGGGGGGGGGGAGGACGTGCGCCGAGAAGGCCTAGCCCCACCGCTTTCGCTCTCTCGCTCCCCCCCCCCCCCCTTTCTCTCTCTCTGTTTAATTGCCTTTTGTTATAAGAGTAAATTATGGACTGATATGACTCGGATGATGGGGGGGGGGGGCACGCGACCCCCCAAAGTGGTAAGAATGTGTCACTGGCAAGACAAAGAAAGGGGGGCTTCGGAACTAGCGTATCATGGAAACGATGGTCTTCGTCCTCGAGCTACTAACATTTTGGAAAAAAAACTTGAAAAAAGGGGTGTTTGGAACTGGATCACAATATAAATATGATGCTACGGAACTGGTTGTTATTTAAATAATTATAAGGACCATCGAAACTATATTTTTGTTTGTTTTTATTTTTATTCATCTTTTTTTTTTTTGGGGGGGGGGGGGTGAGAACTACATGCTTGGAACTAGTTTAATTTTCAAGGGAGAAAATGGAACGGCCGGAAAGAAGGAATGAAAAAGCGGTGCTTTGGGAAGGTTTCTCTCTGGTTTTTTTGTTTTGTTTTGTTTTGTTTTGTTTTGTTTTTTTCTCAACAAGAAAAAATGTTATGGCTTTGGAACGGGAATTTGAGTGTAAATATCGGGGGGGGGGGGGGGGGTCTTCTCCACGGCACATACCCATCTTTCACTACATATACTGAGTGCCCATCTCCCTCCCCCTGGATCCGGTCGGAGCAGCGAATCTGAAAATACACGATAAAAGGAATCTAATCTATGACTGAGGTTCTTTTCTATTTTTTCAGTGAAAACATCATTCCGTGATATATTCCAAATTAAATATTTGTCTTATGTCTTTCATTCTCCCTTTTTTGTCCAAAAAAGGAGCCAAGAAGAACCAATCCTCGAATAGGGTGTACAATACTATGCAAGATCTAAAAATCCCCGTAAGGGATCTAAAAATCAGAAATTTTCACGGGTTTCCCTGAATAAGGTATCGAAAACCTCTCAACTTTTATTTAAAAATCCTCGATTCGCGGGTGCTTTTCAGAAAGTCATGGACATTTTTATTTAAACGTTTTTTTTGGTTTTTTTTTGTTGTTTTTTTTGTGTGTGTTTTTTTAAAGTTTTCTTTTATTCATTTCTTTTCAGTGAAATCAACAGATATACAAATAAAAAACATTACAATCATGAATAGAGTATAAACAGAAACTTTTACAATATACAAGTAAATCTATACGTATTCATAGAAGAACAAAGAATTTACACATACATGCACTTGTAATTCACTTAAAATTTCAGATTACTTGATGCCGTACAGGCGTCAATGAGACATTCACTCCCCCACCCCCCCCCCCCCCAGTGGCGTATCTACGGGGGGGGGGGGAGAGGGGGCATGTGCCCGGGCGGCACTTGAAGGGGCGCAAAAAACGCAAAAAAGAGAAAGGATAGGGGAGAAATACAGGAAAGTAATGGTCTTTGAGCGTTATTTTGCGCCCCATTCAAGGACAAAATGCGTAAGAAAAGGTGTTTTATAGCGTCTGAAATGCGAAAATTTTCTAAAGCTCGGTCGCTTTGCTCCCTTGCATAATTATGTTCAGGATACTAGCTAAAATTTTCGCGCCCCCAACGGCGTTTTTAAAGTGTAAAGCATTAATTGGCTCTAATTGCTTTGCCCCCCCCCCCCATAAACAGGAGCTTGTTAAATTTTGCGCCACCATATGGACTATAATAAGTGCATAAAATTCACTTTCAAAGTATATAGAACATTCGAAAGAAATCATAAATTTGCCTTGCAATTGCCTTGCTAAATTCCTCAAATATATTTCTTTAGTGCTTTCATTCATTTTGCGCCCCCCAAATAGAAATGTTCAACAAAAAACAAAAAATCTATTGCAAAGATAGCTGTATTCCCTTTTTTGTAAGGGTAAAATACATTGAAAATTTCAATTTGTAGGGCGAATAGGGGAAAAAAATCTGTCACTCGGTCGCGTTGCTCCCTCGCTTATACAATAATTCATCAAACAACCCCGAGTTATGTGCGCCAAACTCGTTTTCTCCAAGTGCCATCATTTCTAAATCAAAAATGCTCATTAATCTGAGTTTTTGGCCGAGGGGGGGGGGGGGGGGGGGGGGGCGCAGATTCGATAGTTTGCCCCTGCCAATTGTTACAAATGTTTATATACTCTAAGTTAATGTTTATTGCGTCACTTACTCCCATTCCTCACTCACTATTTCATGAACTTGAAAAATGACTTTTACATTTTTTGGAGAGGAAACGACAAGATAAAACGGACGACGATGTTTCTAGATTATAAAAACGGGGGACTTAAAAATCATGAATTTTGAATTGTTGATTAAAATTCAAAGAATAATGTGGACAAAGAGACTATTAGGTGGGGACCAGCAAATGAAATAGAAACAGTATTTTGATTATTGTACTCGGCATATATAGGAGGAAAATTCATTTTCTTCTGTAATTATGAAATTAGACAGCTCAAGCTATCTTTATACCGCCATTTTATGTGGAACTATTAGAGACATGGTTAGAAGTGGGAGATTTAAGCCATATTTATGACATGCAGTTATAAAGGTAATTAAGTTATTTTTAACAACAAACATTATATGTTTTCGAGGTTTTCCATTCTATCATGTAGATTTGATATCAGAAGGCATAGTGAGATTGGAACTTAGTGGATAAAGATGGTGAATTGAAAACAGATGCATATTTTACTAGTAAGGATCTTAGTTCATGGAATATATTGCAGATAAAACACATATTTGAGAAAAATTCCCCTTAGTTGGAAAAGGCAAATGCATATAACAGATGAAAAGAAGAAGGAATTAGATAGGGAAGGAATTTTATTTATGCTCTTTTATAAAATTGTCCCCTTAAGTGAAATTTTTTCTAAGAGATTATATACAACTATTCTCAACAGTAAATTAGAAGTCCCCCCCCCCCCCTGTAGTAAATAGATTAAAAGAATCATTTGATTTGTCTATTAGACATTGAAAACATTTTCCTTAGACCAAGGAAATGTACTTTAAATAGTAATCTTAGGGAATTCCAATTCAAAATGTTACATGGGATTATTTATACGAATCATGATTTATATCGGTTTGGATTGGCTCCTAGTAGTTTATGCTCCTTTTGCAAAAGGGAAGAAGAAACATATCGTCACGTATTTCAAGAATGTGAACATCTTCAGTTGCTATGGGAAATCATAGGTAATAAGCTGAATTTGTCGATTTTAAAGGAATTAAACTGGGAGAGAATTTTATTTGGTGTGACTTTGGGCGATGCGGGGAAAATGTATTTATTGAATTCAAATTCAAATTCAAATTCATGTTTATTTCATTTCCAACAGAAACTTGGCTTTACAGATATTATAACAGAAAATATGAAAAACATATGTACAAATTCATTTTTTCTTAATAAGTGTACAAGTACACTAAACATATAAATAAATTATTATAATGAATTATTAAATTCATTAATAATCATGTAATAATCATGTAATATTGTTAATAAAATATTTGATATTTCAATGTAGGAAGAGAAATATACCTCCTAACAGCAAAGAAGTGAGAGAAATATTGGTAGGAAATCAAGATGAAGAAAAAAGATAGCACTAGATCGTAACACCCTGTCATTACACTTAAAGAAATGGGAAGTTTTTGATTTCGGATGAAGGAAGGAGTCTTGGATGTGAAGAGCAATAGATAACATCTCTTAATTAAGAACTATAAATGGACTGCACTTCCATCCCTCCCAGGGGACTTCGCTTTAAATTTTGTAATTGGTTGTCTGTAGATTCTTACGCTTATTGCAAGTCACTGAGTGCCAAGAGGAGCGCTCAGGGTTTGGGCTGGGGAAGGGGGGGGGGGGGGGGCTGGAAGGGGTGAGGTATTGTGTTGGGATGTGCGGGTTTATCTGTCTTTTTTTCTCTCCTCTCTCATATTTCATTTTTCTTTTTTTTTTCTCTCTCTCTTTTCTTCTCCTTTTTATCTTTATACATTTTTCTTTCTGTGAAAAAAAAACATATAAAAGGAATAGTTATATTTAAGGTATATTTTCAGTTGTATAAATTCTTTGTGCGTCCATGAATGTATTCATTTTTGCAGATAACGCAAACGTATATTATTTTTCAGTTGTATATCTGTAAAATTTCAAGTAAGCTGAGATATTAAGTGAATTACAAGTAAATGTATGTGTACATTCTTTGTTCTTCCATGAATGTATACATTTTTCCATATATATATTTACTTATAATTAATTGTATAAGTTTCTGTTTATATTTTATTCATGATTGTAATGGTTCTATTTTTGTATATCTGTTGATTTCACTGAAAAGAAAAAAAAGAATACTTAAAACAAAAAAAGAATACCTAGAGGCGCCACTGCTTTGTTCAAATAAAAAAGTGGCAATGATTCGGTAGGGCGCAACCCCCCCCCCCCCCCCCCCCCGGGGGGGCACTATAATGGACAGAAGGGTATGTGCCGCTTTGACGATCCCCTTTTTCAACGGCCGATTGCCGTTCTCAAGATACCCGAATTTCCATAAACTGCCGTTCTCACCCTTCTAATGCGTTCTCAAGATACACGATCGGATCAAAAGCGTTCGTCTCTCCGTTTCCGTCGGGGCGCCCCGTTCCCTAGCCCTTGCTCTTGCGTACCTATAGCTAGTTACGTCCATTCACTGGCGTGCGCAATATTGCATGTGCCATAGAGTGCGTATGCAACTCTACTATAATTATGCATGCACTATAGAATCTCCGCATGTTTTCGCTCATCTGGGTATGGATCCACCGTTCCAAAGACCCTGTGTTTTTCGCTTTAGTCCGTTCCTTAGACCACCGTTTCGAGGGCGGGCGCGGCACAGGGGCACACCCCTGTCTGAAAAAAATCTGAGTGCCCCCCTAAACTGGGCAACCAACGCTCTCGATTTGGGGTTTCCCCGGCAGGCGCGCGCATTGCGTAATGATCATGATACACAACACGAAGAAGATTGCGTGCATAGATAGTCTACCGGTACAGCGGCGTGCCGTCTGTCCCCTGGCCTCGCGCACAGCACAAGTACAGCAGACTGCATGTACAGTACAAGTACATGTGATGTTAATGTCGGAGTCATTTATGATTATCACAGATTTGGTATGCGTATACCACGTACAAATGTTCTGGAACCTTAATTAACGTCATTCACGTGCATTCCGTTCAAGTATCGTGAAACGGTAAGTTTATGGAAATGTTTATTTGAATATACGGTAGGCCAGACTTTTAGAAGTACGGTAGATACGTTTTGAAATTAGAATTATCTAAGTTCAAAGGCCGATGCCAAAACGACGGTGATCTTTGGACCTCCCATTCTGACACTCCCCGCGTTAGGCCTATCTAAAAATTCTACTAGATCGATCTAAGTTACTCGACCGTCGGCGATGTATGGGCCATTCTCCGAAAAAGTGTGCAATTAGAGTTGTACAACTACAAATGACAAAATTTGGCCCAAAATTTAAAGGAGAATGAATCCCTGGGGAAATATCCATTTTAATGAAAACATTGAAAAGAGAGAATAGAGAGAAGTAATTTTGGCCATCTCGTGAAATAAGCCACCGGCCATCGAGTGTGTACACACACACTGCCGTGTATAGTCAATGGAGGATGTGAACCCGCATAGGCATTTACACGCAATAAACTGCATTTACAAAGTGAATGCGGGGTGGCTTATTTCACGAGAATGCCCTTTCGGCGGCGATCAATTTGAGGATCGCCATCGCATATGCATAGCCCATGGCATAGAAAGTAAATGGAGACTTCAAACTTTCATAACTTTCTCATTTCGTAACCGATTTTGATGGAACTTTTTAAAATTGCTTCTCTCTATCCTCTCTTTTCATTAGAATTGATTTTTCCCCATGGTTTCATTCTCCTTTAAATTAATATTTTGAAACCACATCGCAGATACGTTACCAGCACTCATGGGCCCACTCGTGTGTCTGAACCACTCAGCCCCACTTGAAACTATGCAGCTCCAACCTGCTGTAATATATCCAGCCAAAATGCCAGATCAAAAGAGTGAAACTCAGAATATTACTTACCAGCAAGTTGTCAGTGAAAGTCCCTCTTGTTTGGTGACCAGCTAAACCACTGATTCAGAGAATGTGGAATTTAAGCATTAAATTTTGTGTTCATTCTATTTTTCTGCTGAGACAAACTGATCCTTCTGTACTGCTGCCCTCTCTGTGTTGAGAGAGGAAATCTGCATTTGTTTATTATTGCTAGCAGTAGTACATCAGTAGAGGGCAGCCTTTATGTGTTTTCACCATGTCCATAATGGTTTGGGAGGACAAGGTTATATTATAACCTTGTTCATTGGATAAGTGCATGGGCCCTTGCCTATGTGGGACTGTGTCCAACATTCACTGTTGCAGCAGTCAAAAACAGACAACAAAATTGCTCTAAGCAAGATTTAATTTTCTTAAATTTGCTAGATTACCTGATTCATGGACTCTTCCACTCTTACTGTGCCACAAATTAGGGGATTTTAGAATTGAAAGTGAAATTTTAAATAATTATTTTCCTCTCCTGTATGAATGATCTAGCCTGGAAAGAATCCGGGCTATCTCGGCACTAGGGCGAAGTCGGCCCAACCGTAAATGCGAGGCCGAGTTAGCCCGGAGAGGTTGAATCGATCATGAAATACCAATCCGTAAGGTTTTGTTTTGATTACTAAATACTAGCTAAGAATACGTTTTTTAAACATTCTTTTGATAGAATTGTATGAAATACTTTGAAGATAATCTTGCAATTTTATTGAGCTAATATCAATTTAAAGTGACATTTTGGGCAGTTTAATCACTCACAGCTCGCATACATGTATATTCGCAATCGCCGTGCGTTGCATTCACTGACTCAGTGACTGTGTTTGGTACTCGGACTCGTATCTGGAGATATATTTTGATGAATGAATTACTGCAAAATTCCGTAGATCTTAATCATGTCTGAAACATAACAACTCATTATATGTTAATTAGTTCCAAATTCATGATGGATAAAAACAAATTTACCTAGTTTTCCAGTAATTTGCAGTTTTGCAAAATGTGTGTCCGACTCATCGCTCCGAATACCGTAGCAAACACAGCTAGTGCATGGCTACGGCCTACGCACGGCGATTCGGAGCAGTATCGTGTGATTAAACTGCATAGAAATTCACTTTTATATCATGTTAACTCAAGAAAATTGCAAGATTATCTTCAAAGTGAGTATTTCATACAATTCTATCAAAAAGAATGGTTAATAAACATATTCTTAGCTAGTAATCACAACAAAACCTTATGGATTGGTATTTCATGATCGATTTAAACCCTCCGGGCTAACTCGGCCTCACTTTTCCCGTAGTGCCGAGTTCGCCCTAGTGCCGAGTTAGCCCGACCCCCTGGAAAAGGGCCTGCTGATACACACAATAGCTATTGAAGCCTATTCACCCATAAAAGAGCTAGTCTGAGTACAAGGTTATCTTCAGATAAGCTTGTACATGTATAAGTGCGTTACCAGGTAGTCAGTAGAGGCACACGGCCGATTTGGGAGACTCTCCCACTTGGGAGCTCCGGAGACAATCTGATAACTTTGATAAGTGATATTGGAGACTTTGCTAACAAGAGGACAATAGAAACAACACCAACAACAAGGCACCTTTTCCCGACTAAATTTTTTCCCCAGAAATCAGAAGCCCTTTTGTGTGTGGATCATAACAAAAAATGTTATGAAAACAAAAGTAGACTGTGGATTTTTAAAGTAGACTGTCATAAGGGATACTTTTTCATGAGGAATCTGCTTATCACATTTTCATTTTGAGCCAAGGTTATCCCTTTACTGCAAATGTAAACAAAGAAAATTGGTCTCCTAAATGGGAGACTGTCTCCCATACATGTATACTACTAGGCCATCAAAAATGTTGACATAAGTCTCTGATAATAGAGATAGTCTCCCAAATAGGAGACAGTCGCCAATATCGGCTGTGCGCCTCTACTAGTAGTATCTTACTCTTAAGGCGCTTTCACACCTACCCGATCAGGAAAAATACCTGGTATTTTGCCAGTGTGAAACGAAAGTACTTGTAATATCCCCGCAAGAAAATACCCGGAATTTAGTAGGTACTTTCTCAAAACTACGCGTACTTTCTCCAAGGTTGCGGGGATATTTGCAGTGTGAAAGCAAATTACGAGAACTAGCTATCCCATCGAACATACATACGCACTTTTTCGGTATTATGGCCATCTCTCGCATCACACGTCCGCCGCTGCAGAAGCAGTGAATTTGAAAGCGCGCGCCTCGTCTGCAAAATAAACCGTACTGCGCATGCTCATAACTTCGAGAACTTTCCTCGAAGAGCTCTGGTTTGGGGAGGTGTGAAAGCGCGAAATAATTATCGGGTATTTTGGGGCCTGAACAAGTTCTCGTAATTTACGGGTATTTTTCCTGATCGGGTAGGTGTGAAAGCGCCTTTAGATAACCTCTGATAGTCTGCTTAATTCTTGCTTTAAAATGTCAACACTAATGTAAAACTACAAGCTGGAACATGTACATGTACATATTTTGATTGTGATTTATAAAGTGAAGTTTGATAAAGGGCAAAAACATACATGTATTTCTTCTTGAATGTAATATGTAATCCTAAATTGAGTTTCTATTTCTAGTTTAATTTTATCAGTAATCTCATTGATTACATGTACGGTATGTGTGAAACGTTAAGAATAGGTATTATACTTGCGTTAAAAAACAAATGGCACGTAACATCTTTGCCATATTAAATGAATTCCGGATGCAAAGAAGGACGGTGTATGGTACATGTATTTGAGGCATTGGAAGTTCCGTTAGCATATACAGCAACAGACCCAGCACCAATGAATGCATCCTAATTTGTACTGTTGTAGAACATCAAAATATGACTATATTCATGAAAACAACATACTTCTAACCGTCAAAAACCTTCTTTACATTAGTAGACAGAAAGTACATTAGTAGACAGAAAAATCCGTCTGTTTGGAGGAGTTTTAAAACTTTTTTTTTTTTACTTTTGAGGCTCTCCTCCAGGACAGATGGAAGCCTCCCATAGTCACTCTGGGGCCCATTGCACAAAACTTGCATTTAATCGCAACTCCTAAAAATCAAACGCAAGTCCTATTAGCGCACTTCTTATTGGCTGAAAATAAAGTTGCATTTGATTTTCTTGAGTTGCGTTTAAACACAAGTTTTGTGCTCCAGTATTGAGTTTGACGCGCCATTCCTACAACACACAAATCATGACGTACAGTCAGGGGCGGATCTAGCTTTTTTCCAAGGGGGGGGGTTTGAGGGGCTGAGCTGGGTATTGCGAGGAGCGTAGCGACCGAGCCCGAGCGAGCAAAGCGAGCGAGGGGGGAGGGTGTGGGAGGGGGGGATACCCCCCTCCCACAGTAGGGAGATTTTTCATTTTTAGGGTTGCCAGCTTGCGATTTTAAGCATACTTGCATGCTCTATTTTTTTCTCTTTTTTTTTTTTTTTTTCCTTTGCACACTAAATGTTTACTTGGCAGCCCAAGGGGGGGGGGGGGGGGGGGGGGGGGTTTAAACCCCCTAAACCCCCCGTAGATCCGCCACTGACAGTACCGCCCTAATGAAAAGCTCAACACTTTACCTTCAGAACATGCAAACATGTAAATTTGAGCCGTAAGAGTGAAAAATCGAGTGTTGCCCTACCTTTTACACAGTAAAGAATGTCCCGTCACAGATTGTAAAGGTGTTGTGCGTACATGTTACACTTTTCTATTGTCTTCCAATTAGTGGCAACCTTAAGGACCCTTTTCCCTTCACTAATCCTATGTTGGGATTAGTCCATTGTTCTTCAAGCAGCACATACATGTACATGTATGAGAGTGTGTGTATGAAGGTGTGTGTGTGCTTGATAAGGTCAAAGGATTATTAACTGTTCCTTAACATGTTACCTACAACTGCTCTACACTTTACCTTACAAAATTGTCAGCCTACCATTTATACTATCTGAATTTCAAGGTAAAGCTTGGAATTTTGAGTGTTGAAGGTAAGACTTTTTACGGGCTTAACTGTAGGCAGCCTGACAATAAAAATAGAGTGATTTATATAAATCTTAGATTAATCCTTCCTTTGCAATATCATTAGCTAAGGGTGGGCCACCACTGGTACAATGTCCGGCGACACTGGAGAAACAGAAGCCCCGCAGAAGCGCCGCAATAGCGTTCGCACCCTAGAAGCACAATGTAATGTTTGAATGATGCATGATTCCTCAACAAACATGGTGTTTGCTGAAAATCATTCATCCAAAACTGTCAAACCCCTCCACCACTAGTGACTTTAAGGTATTCCTATTCCCAATTATGATATTAATCAAATTATTTTTAGTTTTCTGCTGTTATTGCAGGGCTGTCAACCCTCCCGCATTTGGAGGGAGTCTCACGCCACGACGCTAATTCTCCCGCTGTCCTTCCAGCGTCAAAGCGGGAGACACCCGCGACGACGCCCTTCCTCCCGCTCTCCCGCCAAGCATGTAAATCTCCCGCTTTATGAAAAAACCTCCCTCCACCGTGTAAAATGATAGCTTGTCAGAGATTTTTGGACTTCAAAAGAGACCCCAAAATGCTGAGGACCTTTTTTTTTGTTGCTTGTCAGAGATTTTTGGACTTCAAAAGAGACCCCAAAAATTGGAGGGCAGGCAAAAGAAAAAAAAAACACGTATCTCCCTCCAAGCAGTTCCCCAAAGTTGACAGCCCTGTGTTATTGCCCAGGGTGAATTTTCCTCTTGGAATTTACTACAAGAATGTTTAGTTTTTTTTAACTTTTTGTTTCTTAATTTCTTGTAGATGGTGCATCATGTGGCCCATATGCATGTGCATGTACGTTCTCAGTTTGCTCACATGTTTCTTTAGATCTACAAATTGCCTGCCTGTCATTGACAAAGTAAGTACATGTACTTGTACTACAATTGAATACATGCATATCAAGCAGTGAGGAAGAGAGAGAAAAAAAGCCCAGTTTGCGCAAATCATTAACCCTTTCAGAACAGGAATTATTTAAGGGCTAAATTGATCACCTTTTGTTCTTCATATTGGCAACCATGATATTTTTCTTTTAGCACTCCATGGTTCTTATAAGGTATTATGTCTTTGAAAGCAATAGACATGTATGGTTGGAAATTTTGTCAAATGGTTGAACAAATCACCAATTTTCATTAAAAAATGATTTTAAACCTCTCAATGTGTTGCCAAGTTAAGGATTTGAAGCCTATTCTTGTTTTTAAAATTCCTGGCATCAACCGCAATATGATGCAACAAAAATGGACGTAGTGTGTGCAGAAGTTTTTGCTCTTTCTACTTACATATAAATTTGCATCTGGTATATTAATTAGAGCTCTGAATCAAAAGTTATTGAGCCAAACCACAAAATGTGGTCAATTGTCAAAATTTGGTGGAAAATTTGAAAGTTAGGGTGCAGAGGCGGCGGAACACCAGGCTCGGCCAGGGGGCATGAAAGGTGCCCCTCCCCCCCCCCCCCCCCCCCACCATTTCCATTGTCCAAGCCTAATATCCTGCCGCCTTTATTAGGGTGTCCAAAACAATAAAAACCCTTTGAGATAATTGACCACATTTTGTGGTTTGGCTCAATATCTTTTGATTCAGAACTCTAAAGAATATACAAGATGCATGAGTAGAAAGAGCAAAAATTTCTGCACACACTCTGTCCATTTTTGTTGCATGACCATATTGTGTTTGAGGCCAGGGGTGGTATTCTGAGCACCATTTTATCTCTAAAATATTTTCTTTTTCCATTCTGAGACCACATTTTATCTCAGATTTTATTTCATATTTTATCTCGCGCTCTTACCTCTTGCGTGCCTTGTACTTTGTTACACGTGATACGCAGACAGCACTGTCACCAACCCCTCTTCCAGTGCTTGCAGCAAAAACACGTTTTGCACTTTAAAACCTGCGTTATTAAGTAAAGATGCAATACGCTCTGTACCAAGGAGAGAGATTCTATTGGTTGAGCATGCTAAAGGTGAGAACTAACAACATTTTTTATTGAATAATGGATATAAAATAGGCGGGTTCAAGTGAGATAAAATGTTGCTAAAAAATTTTTTTTTATCTTACCGAGATAAAATAATTTTTTTATCTGAGATAAAATGAATCTCAGAATACCACCCCGGGAATTTAAAAAAGTAAAATACACTTTAAAATCCTTATATTAGAAACCTGTTGAGAGGTTCAAAATCATTGTTGTTTAATGAAAATTAGCAATTTTTTCAACTTTTCAGCAAAGTTCCTAACCATGTATATTATTTTTGAAGATATTACACTTTATTAGAACCATGTAGCACTAAAAGAAAAATATTATTGTTGCCAATTTGAAGAACAAAATGTGATCAATTTTGCCCTTAAATAATTCCTGTCATGAAAGGGTTAAATTATGTGGATTAAAATGGAATTGTAAGGTGTCACTCTTCCACAAAAAAGGCACCTCCCTGGCTACATGTATTGTACATGTAGAAGCCTACTGAGGAAACTTATAAATGACCAAACACCTTGGACTTGTAAACAAGTAGAGTTTGTTGAGTTACAAATTCATCAAATTGAAATTTCTTTAAATTTTTTCCTTTTGCCCGAAAAATGTGAACCACATTGGAGATTATAAAGCATGGGTTGCTGTGCTCACAAAAACGGAGAGAAGGGAAAAGAAATAAAGTTGTTTTCATAATGAAAGTTTGATAGAAAATTTTGCCTGTTACCTATTAAAGGGGAATTAACCTCAAAATATAAATGTGCTTATATTCAGAGATGTAATCTATTCCTTCTTGTTGTCAGGACTACATTGTACGTAGTTTTGCACTAAAATATACGATATGGGTATAAATCAAGATTTTCTCAGCAAAATTTATTGTCTGCTAGCGATACCTGGGGGCTGCCATTTTCTTGATGTGTACATAAAGATATTTCTAATCCGATTACAAAATTGTCTTTCTTCCTGATACAAAATCCCGTTTGAGATATATACATTCTAAAAACGAAAATGTGTTTTATGTTTCTTTCAAAATTACTATTTTACTAAATAGAAATCTATTTTCTTGATACTATGACGTACGCGACGGAGCAAATTAATTCAAATTTATGGATGATAGCTTTCCCGAGCGTCAGTAGTGACAAGCTATACATTCACCTGCTTTGAGATAATGGACTTCAATAGTCAGAATGCGCGTTGTATAAATTATGTTCTGCTCTGCCAGGCAAGCCCAAGAAATCGATTTCTATTTAGCAAAACCAGAGAATTTAAAAAAGAAATCTATAAATTTCACATTTTAGAATATATTTATACACCTGTTATGTATTTTCCATCATACATGGGGATTTTTTGTAATGAAGAGAAGCAATTTAGCTCTAGGATTAGAAATATCTTCCTGACCGGAACGGTTTCCAATGGTTATGTACAACTCCATATCATCAAGAAAATGGCAGCCCCCATGTAAAGTGTAAGCAGATGATACCGTGTGCTAGAATGTCTTGATTTTAAACCCTTTTCTGATATTTTATTTCTAAAGTGATACACGCCAATGATTAAAAATATATTACACCTTTGAACATAAATACATTTATATTCTTGGGTTAATTCTCCTTTAAAGGTACATGTACATCTACATGTACATGTAGATGCTACAGTATATTACTCATCTTTCATTTTGTGTTTTCCATGTTACAGACACAAAACGTTAGCTGTAATCCATTATTACATACATGTACAATGTACGTACTGTACATGTAATAACCTGTAATGTACATGTACATCATGTACATGTACATGTACATATGATGATAATGTATCATATGTTCTTTGTTATAATTTTTTTTTAATACTATTATTATGATATTGTCATTGTTTTTATGGTGACATTATGTAGTTATTATTATTGATTTTATTATCTTTATAGTACTAATAATAATGATAAAAAAACAGTATTTCTAGTACTGCATAACACCAGAAATGCAGTCCTTATGCACTTTTTAGAATAAAGGGAAAGGAGCAGTAGAAGAATCAGAAAGGAAAAATAAGATGCTGGAGAGGAGTTCGAAGTAGAAAGAAAGCAAGGGTGACCAGACACCTTCTATTTTGCAGGATAGTCCCGTATAGTCTCGTATAATTTCAGTTATATTTCCTGCATACCATATCGAACTTCCCTACATGTAGGGTGCTATTTTGTCTGGTATTTCACATTCCAGAGAGTTAGATGTAGATCTAATGTACAGTATCTATAACAATAAAAATGGATATAAATGCACAAGGAGTGGCTGTTAAAAAAACAAACATACATGTATTCCTAAATTGTGCAATTATGGAGTTCCCAAATAAATGACACAATAAACCGTCTGAGAAGAATTCCTTAAATGGAGAAGCCATGCACTATTACAGCAGTTCTCCCAAATTTTGCTTGCTCACTTGCGGGTTGATTTAAATATTTTGTCCTGTCCTCCCAACTCGAGGCTTAGAAAAGTGACTGTATTTTTAAAAAGAATGCTGGTCACCCTGAAGGAATAGAAACAATCATGTTATATAATTAAAATTTGCTTCAAGTTAATTGATATTGATATTGAAAAATGATAATGATTATAATGGCCCGTATTCTCGAAAGTGGCCTAACTTAGGCCACTGACTTATGGAAGGCCATTCGTCAACCCTAAGCCCCGTATAAATTACTATATTTATGTAACAAAATAAAAAAAAAAAAAAATTTCTGGCATGAAATGAGCATCAGAAATCAGTTCTGTCATGGTAGATTTTGTATTTGTGTTTAATCCCAGAACTTTGGTGCTTTTGTAACTCGGTGACACTTGGGCAGGGGCTTAAGTTAGGCGCCTTTCGAAAATACGGCCAATAATTTCAATTTTAATAATCATTATCATGATATTATTATATCATTATTGTTATCATTATTATTATTTTTGTTATTATTATTATTATTATTACCAAATTACCATTATCGTTATTATTATTATTATTATTATTACCATTATCGTTATTATTATTATTATTATTATTATTATGCAATATGCATATAAGAGCTTGTTCAAATAAGTAATTTCTACTTGTATTTGCCTATATCCTACAGGAGACTGGAAGTAGATTGACTAATTTGACTGGATATGATATCTTGACGTACTCTGGAAGAACACTGAAGGTAATTTCTGTGTGTACAAGCAATGTATGACAAATGAAAATCTATTTGTAAGCAATACTTTTGAAACGAGCATATCTTTCAAAATCTTCTGTATAATATACGTGTATATGTACATGTTTAACTGTAGGCCTGCCAGATTATTAACAATATTGAATCAGTAAAATTTTGGAAGGAAGACAATTGCATGCCTTCAGTTTCAGTTAAGTGTTATTTCTTCATATTTCATATCACGCAAGAATAAATCACAAACTGTGAAAAGTACATTCTGTCAAAGATCTTCCAGTATTCAACAAATAGCAGGTGAGAAGAAAAGATGTGTACAGAGATCATACAAATCCATCTACAAGTTTAATAACAAAAGGCAAAATTTTGGGTACAATATGAAAGATTCCGTTGTACATGTACATTGTAGGTTCCTTTAATAGTAAGAACTATAAAGCAGTCTTTGAATTGAGAGACAAGCTAAATGGAGTTAATTAAGATAATTTGAAAATATTTCCTTAACCTATTAAAATTAAGTTTTATTTTTTTCGTTAGAGTTTTCTGCAGTTAGAGATATTTTTCGCAAAAGGTTTTATTTTCGTCAATTTTGAGAATTGGTGGAGGGTCGTGAATTTAGCGACAGGCGAATAATGAGCTAACAATGCATGTGGGGACATGTGTTGTAAGTAGTCTGTGTTAATTATTGCGAAAACAACATCTTGCTAAAGTGCATGTGCCCCTGTCATCCACAAAAATATCTGTACCTGCTGTTGCAGAATTATGAAATCTTCTGTTGCATGATGCCTTACAGCTTACATGTACATGTACTGGTCGGTCGTGATTTGGCAAAAAGGTGTATGTGTGAAAAATATCAATTTTTTGGTTTTTGCCATTTGGGGGGTTTTCGATGCCGAAATTTTCATGTGACCAACTTTCATAAGTCATCGAGCCTTTGTTTCCGAGATATTTGGGGCTATCTTGTATCATTTTTATCAATTCTCCTGCTTTGAGTTGGCAAAAGGGTGTATCTGTACATACACCCTTGACGTACCTGGATAGAGAACTAGATAATTTGGCAAAAGGGTGTATCTCTAGATACACCTCTAACCGTACACGCGGGGAGAGTTTAAAGATTTGGCAGATAGGTGTATCTAAAGATACACCCATTTGCCAAATGAATCATGAGTTATATTGCTAAGTATGATTAGGCAGAAAGGTGTATTGTTAGATAAACCCTTTTGCCAAATTAATCATGAGGTATGTTGCTTAGTATGATTAGGTAGAAAGGTGTATCTTTAGATACACCCGTTTGCCAAATTAATCACCAGGTGTACATGTATATTGCTAACTATTTTTTTTGGAAAGGGGCGTTCAGTACACATACCGGCCTTTTTGCCAAAGTTTTCTCAAGAATTTGAAGTCCTTTAGCAATCTTACAAGGGTGTATCAACTAGTGCTGGTATCGGCATGGAAAATCTATGTCGCCATGTCGCAATAAAATTAACGCCGATGTCGACATGTGTCGACATCTGGACATGAGTCAAACAAGTCTAAACTCGGGTCGCTCCCGTAGTGACCGTACACTATTAAACCAGAGTTACCCGACACAAATTCACAAGAGCTTTACATGGAATACATGCACTATGTCCTCACGGGCTCACACTCGCAGTCATACTCACATACAGTTCTCAAAGATGCACACTGTCAACTACACTACCGCTTAAAGGTTTTTGCACATCGGTTCGGTAACGGTAATGTATGCAAAGTCCTCGGTGAAGCTTCCCGCGGTTCCTCCCTGAGGTTTTGTTGTTCGTCGAGAAACCGCGGGAAGCTATCGGTTCGCTATAGGTTCGCGAACGGTAAGGCATCGGTAAGGCAACGGTTAGCAAGAGAGCGCACACGCACGAATTTCTTTCGGTGAACGGTGAACGGTTTGGCTAAGAGCGCGCACGCGATGAACACTGTATTGTGACGTAACAATGACTGACTTTGTAAAGCTGTAGCGCATGCAGGAACCACGTTTGCTCTTCCATGATTGCGTCGACGGAACAAATTATTCTGCATTCGAAACAAATCTGGTGATGGTGCCGATTGATGAAATTGATGATGAAATGATGGGATGGTGGTGTTTGTCATAATGATGGTGAAGAAAAATGACACTTGTGAACTTCATGGTGACAACTCTTTTTTTTCTCTCGTCCAATTATAAATACGGATCATTCAAAGGCTTTATTCTTAACCCGCAAATGTATCGCATTTCTCGATTGGTTTAGACTGTTGTAAACCTAAAACATATCAAGAAAATAAGAACATACCTTCATGTAAACTGTGTATTAATTTATTTTAAAGAAAATGTTCTTAAACCCTTTGCCTGAATTGCGTTTGAAAATGTGTAGCGTACTAGCTTTTAGACAATAGTCGATATTAGAATGATATTTTTAAAATTCATCTTTCAATAACTATTAATGTATCATGATGATATGAAAATGAACTATCATATCATCATCATCATCATATGATATCATCATCACATCATCATACCATATCATATCATATATCATCATATCGTCATTAAACTCATAATCATTATATCATCAATTCATCATGATCATAATTATATTATCATCATCACATCATCATAGCACCATTATATAATCATGATCATCATGATCATCATCATAATCATCATTATCTTGATAATCATATCTTCAAAACAATTATCATCTTCATCAAACGCATCATTAACAAAAAAAAAAAATATATATCAAGCCAACATTTTCTTCCCTGCCCGACCGTAACTTCATCCTTTCACACACGTGCGGTTCCCTTTTGAAATTCGATCTGTGTCATGATGAGATGAAAATAAACTATTATAATCATCATCAAATATGATCATATCATCATCACATCATCATCATACCATCATCATATCATATAATATCATCATATCGTCATTAACTCATAATCATATCAATTCATCATGATCATCATAATTATATTATCATCACATCATATCATCATTATCATCCTCATCATAATCTTAATCACCATCAGTATTATCATCATTATCTTGATAATCATATCGTCAAAAAAATCATCAATATCATCTTTATCAAACTCATCATTCATTAAAAATATCAAGTTTTCTTCCCTGCCTGACCGTAACTTCATCCTTTCACACGCATGCGGTTCCCTTTTGAAATTCGATCTGTATCATGAGATGAAAATAAAGTATTATAATCATCATCACATCATCATATCGTCATTAACTCATATACATGTAATCATATCAGTTTATCATGATCATCATATTTATATTATCATCATCACATCATCATAGCATAATTATATCATGATTATCATCATTATCATCAATATCATCTTCCTCAACTTATCATTCACAAAAAAAAAATATCAAGCCAACATTTGCTACCCTGCTCGACCGTAACTTCATCCTTTAACACACATGCGGTTCCCTTTTGAAATTCGATCTGTATCATGAGATGAAAATGAACTATCATATCATCATCACATCATGATACCATCATATCATATATTTATAGTTTTATACATCATCATCATATCGTCATTAACTCTTATAATCATATCAATTCATCATGATCATCATAATTATATTATCATCATCACATCATAGCATTATTATATCATGATTATCATTATCATCATAATCATAATCATCAGCATTATCTTGATAATCATATCGTCAAAACAATTATCATCATCAATATCATCTTCATCAACTCACCATTCATAAAAAATATCAAGTTTTCTTCCCTGCCCCACCGTAACTTCATCCTTTAACACACATGCGATTCCCTTTTAAAATTCGATCAGTATCATGAGATGAAAATGAACTATCATATCATCATCATCAAATATGATCATATGATCATCACATCATCATACCATCATCATATATAATATCATCATCATATCGTCATTAACTCATATAATCTTATCATTAATTCATCATGATCATTATTATATTATCATCACATCAAGGAAGCATCATTATATCATGATTATGATCATTATCATCATCATAATCATCATTATCTTGATAATCATATCGTCAAAACAATTATCATCATCATCACTATCATCTTCATCAAACTCGTCATTCATCAAAAAATATCAAGTTTTCTTCCCTGCCCGACCGTAACTTCATCCTTTAACACACATGTTGTCCCCTTTTGAAATTCGATCTCTTTGTACGAAGCGCCTTTCTGCCCCATGCCGCCGCGGTGTGAAAGGAACAACAACAAAAAAAGAAAAAAAAGGCGCATACCTTCATTGGCTGGTTGGCATATTTCTGCGCGTGTCTTGACATGTGATTAACGGACTGCTCGTCAATTCAAATGAGGTCACAAGCCAAATTTTATGAATGAAAATGTTGATCGCGCGCACTCTAGAATCCTTTGCCTCCCATTGCCTTGCTTTTCACTTTCGCATGAATAATGGAGGATATTATTTTGGATATATCGCTCATGTACTGATTTCAGTAATTTCTTACTTCTTTGCTAAAGTTTCAGGAAATTGTGAGTGTCAGATCAAGCTCGTTTATGTTAAAAACATCTGTTAGTGTACGAGTTATGAGATGCCACATGCGAGTATGGAGCGACTGTTGAATATGCATGAGTTTGAAAACTACGCCCGTTTAATAATCGCTTGTTCTGCAATAATGCAAAACTACCCAATCTTGAATATACAAATTATAACGTGGATGTGAAAGGCGACACTTGAGAAATGGTCGGTCAACATATACGTGTATGTTATTTTGTGGTTACGATCAGGGATATGCAGGCAGCAAGATAGTCGTGAGCATTATATCAAGCATGCACATGCACAACTATTTTCGTAAACATCGTGCAATTATCATTGACGGATCCGGAGGGGGAAGGGGGGTGCGCAGCTGGCCCGTAACCCCCCCCCCCCCCTCCCCGACGAAAAGAGCTCATGGAAGCATGTGTGAAGCTTTCTTTGGGGCCATCTTTAGTGCCCTTCCTTTTGGGGAAAGTGCCGAAAAAGACACCTAAAAATGCTACTCACCATTTTTGTTTGCTTGTCACAAAATTTTAGAGTTGGTGTCACACCCCCCCCCCCCCCCCCCCCCCCCCCCCCCGGTAAATCCTGGATCAGCCCCTGTGCAATTACTACAGTTTAAAAAAAACTTCTATGATCTTTAAATGCAATTAAAAATGATGGAAACCAACATGAAAATAAAACATTAACAATAACAAAGATGGCAATGAAACAACTCGTTCCGTTTTCAAGCCGGTATACATAAGTGGCACCTGTCGGTGTCGGACCTGTATGCGTGGACAGAAAGAAGGACATATCTAAAGTTAAATTACACCAAATGTAATTATAAACATTAAAATACAGTTGAATACTATCAGCATACATGTACTATTAAGTAACTACAAGCACTTCCAATGTAAATTCGCGCAATGCATGCACTTCCACGGGTGAATTTGGTCTTCGAATGTATGTTTTATGAAATGAGTGAGTTACCAAGTGCTCCATGTTTGAGTATGAACATATGATTTTTTTTTAATGTAAATATAACTGGCTCAATAATGTGCATATCCTGACCAAATGTGTACAAGGTAAAATAAAAATCGTACGTGTACATCGTGAAACTCACTGTCCCGCATGCATGTATCGTTTTGAGTCATTAAACAATGGCGCGCGATCCCGTACATCTTTGCAAAGTTAGCCATTATGACGTCACAATGCTTTTTTTTTTTCATAGGGCGTGCGACTTTCGAGAGTTATGCGCGCTTGCAGACTCAGCACACGCATCGGTTATTCACCGAAACTAATTCGGTAAGCCAGCGGTGAGCCATCGGTGAGCCAACGGGAAGCTAGCGGTGAGCTTTCGGTGAGGCACCGAACATCGGGGATCGGGGAGATACCGTTCACCGTTCACCGTTCGTTGTTCGGTGCGGTTAACGGAGCGACACCGATGCCAAAACCTGTAAGCGGTAGTGTATTTGCCCCAAAATTTGTTTTGTATGATCCAATTTATCAAGCATTAATGAAAGTCATGCGGTGCGAGTCAGCTAGTGTCGCATATCTAGGCGCTAGGCATGTACATGTACGTACGTAATGTATACCGGTCGTCGCAGCTAGCTAGATAAGCAGCGATCGTGTTGCGCGCGCGCGCGCTGCTAATGCGTATGTGAAACAAATCATGTACGCGCGCACGACGCCACGGCGAGGTACATGTAAAAAGACCATTTTATGTCGCCATCGGAGCATGCATGTCGACATGTCGGCAAAGTCCAAAACCAGTACTTTTGTCGCCATAGTGGCGACATCAGGCGTGTCGATACCAGCACTAGTATCAACTATCAAAGACAAAAGTAAAAGCTTAAGTTACGGGAATTGGTTGCGCAGCTGCCTGGACAGCTGCGGTTGATTGATTGATTGATTGATTGATTTTATTCGTCAAGCCTCCAAAATATAACAATAAAAAGAATAACAGATCAAATTTAAATAAGCTTGAACGGGATATGTTGACGACAGAATAATGAGTCTGCATATCGATACATCTTTCGTACAGTCAACATAGTAGACTGAAATGTATTTGGTAGAAAAGTGTATCAGTATACATACACCCTTTTGCCTAAAAAATCACCAAGTACTCTGCAACTGATTATTTTGTGAGAACGATGTATCTCCACATACACCCTTCTCCCTACATAATCGCTGGTATATGTTGTTATCGTTTAATTAGGCAAAAAGGTGTATCTCTACATACACCTTTTTGCCAACTTAAATGCACGATTTTTCACGGTGTACATGTATGTGAAGATACACCTTTTTGCCAAAATAGCGTGGGTTGCAGTCCCTGTAAACGTGGTTTGGCAAAAAGGTGTATGTCTGTAAAAGTGCTAATTCTGAAATCTTTTTAAAAGTTTGATGCAAGAAAATTATCAGGAAATGAAATTTGAAGTGTATACTAAATCCTGGAATTAAATCCCTGAGCGCTGTACAGTTTAGATGGCTTCTACGGTCAAGGAAACTGCCAAAACTTTAAAGTCGATTTTCTCGGCTTTGTAGTTGCTGTAAAACGGCAGACATACACCTTTTTGCCAAAACACGACCGCGGTAGTGACATATCAAGATGCAAAAGTACATGTAAGAACAGTCACCTGTCACTGGAGGGATATCCTTGGTTGTGAGTTCGAGCCTGGGCACAGCACTAATCATTATTCTACATTAGCACTCTCTACCTGGGTGCTAAATGGTATTAACTGCATGTACGGCCTTTTCACACAAGAGTAAAATTCATCGTATGGAAAGCTGATTAGTTTAAAGCTGGTTAACTAATCAGCTCTAAAGCAAATTTTCGCTGTGTGAACATCGAACTGTAAGATGTTCGGACAGATACGATTTCGCGATCTAAAGACCGGTCAGAGCAGCCTACAAATACGAAGTTTGTATAGAGGAGGCAAGAGATTTTGTGTGTGAACGGATATACGTCTTTAACTGGGCAGAGCTAAGACCGGGCACGAGCTTTGATTGACATGACCTGCTATTATTATGTGCAATGGTCCTACTGCGCATTTAAATCAGCAGTGAATCTCTAACGATTGTACCAAATTTTTCTCTACATGTGAATGCTATCATGTATGACTTTAAAGGGCGTGTTTATACACAAGATTTTTGGGCCTTAATCAGGCACCGTATACGTGATTAGTTTAAAAGAGGCTTGCGTCCATACTGATTTTGATTTAAACGCCGACCTAGCAGCCCGACTGTAAACGCCCAAAAAGGTGCGTTTACAAACGCACTTCGTATAAATCGCCGGGGTCCGAATGTGTATAAACGCGAGATCAAATTTAAACAGCTTTAAATGACGTCATTTAAAGCCGTTTCCGGTTCGAGGCCGAAGCTTGTTGAAAAGCGCGCGCCGTATACAGTGCATGTACTACAGCTAGTATAGTTTCAGAGCTCCCACATCGATGCACGTCGCTTGATTGTTTTGATAGTTGAACTACGATCATTGACCTCGACCACCATGAACAGAGGTTCAAATTACAATGAACATGAACTGACTGCTCTTCTTTTAGCTTGGGCCGATCCCGACGTTTAAGCGGAATTGAGTGGCCTTACAAGAAATGAGATGGACGTTGTCGTTGACCACATATAACTACAAGTAAGGTTCGCTGAGCCATCAATAAATACACTAGTATCAAATACAAACGCCTCTCGTCCCACATCATGACACCTTGCAAAAATGTGAATCGACGAAAATCTACACTCGAAATAAGGAACACGAAGAATACAGCCGAGGCCCTAGCTGACGACGACTGTTTTGAAAAAGCGCGCGACCAACTTGACCTGGTTTCGACTCAGGGGCCAACGAGCATGCGCAGTGGAACCCTCCGAATACAGCTGATGACGGCGTTCAAACGGGCGATAAATATGGCCCGACAAAAATGTTTATAAACAGTGCACCATCGAAGTAGCTCTACGGTCGGTGTTTATAAAGAGGCTGTTAAAACGCTCATTAAACCCTCGCAAAATGTTTATAAACGCACCCTTTGAAGCTGATCAGTTTAAAGCTCTTTAAACTAATCAGCTTTAAATACGCTGAATTTTCCCCTAGTGTGAAAGTAGGGCTTGTAATTCCTCAATGCTGTGAGCACCAAAATCTGTAGCCTTACATATGTACATGCATGCAGGCTTCTCAGCAGAAAATAGTTCATGCATGGTCAAAAATACTTGTTGCCAGAGCTGGTGTCATATTAGGTGCCTTGAGCACCTTAAATTGATGGTTTTGAGGGCTGTATTCTGTAGACTTGGTCAAAGATGAACAGTATGAATGTCCTGTTTTGATTTCAGGCAATCGATTGGGAGACCTGTGAGTTTGGTGATACCCTGCAGCCTTACGATGAGACCTGCCACAATGGAGCCACAGGCCTCCTACCCTGTAACCCAGGACAGCTCAAGGTAGCTGAATGCATCGGACAGGGTGGTGACACATCTAGAGTGTAAGCCTCTTCTACTTTCTCCCTTCTAGTGTAAACTGTGACACTTCTACATGTAGATGTATTTGAAAGAAAGGGCAAATCCAAGATTTGTAGCAAGTTGAATTGGGTGAAAGGTGGATAATCAAAGATGCAAGTTGGTGAAAGTTTTAGGGCAAGTCCAAGCTACTTCGTCCCCATATCCATCAACCAAATCTAAGATTTTAGTGTATCTGGTATTCATGCTGATAGCCCTCCTAGAGCTTGGATCAGACAAAATATCAAATAAAATGTTACATGTATGTTTATGTCAATTGACATAATACAAAAACAACAATTGATTACACTTGGAGAGTAATTCATCTGCGAAAAAGAATTGAATTCAGTAATATGATAGTTTGGTTATGTACACATGTACATCTACATGTAGATACATGTACATATAAGGGTGAAAGTTTGAATAATATTTTTGCCTTTTACTATGCAGTATTGGAATTCAAAATTTTGCTTTGACTCATCTCCTTGCCTTGTTTATTCTAGGCTGAGTTTGGTATGTGTGCATACAAAGATCAGCATTCCCATTCATGTTCAGTGACACATAATGAAGGCATGAATACAATCCATGCACAGGGAGGGCTGCACTTGCATTATCGTTTATAAGCCCTCATTGATTGCGGTTAGCATAATATGAATGGATTCAGAATAGATTAGAATTGGAACGGTAGGAGGTTGTAGCAAATTCATTCATCATCACAACATGCATGTACACATGTACATGTACATGTATGGGAGTGTTTAAATTCAATTCCAAGTCAATTTACTGATAAAAGTCCAAATTTACTTGATTATTCCCCATTGTCAATGCAGTTCACACAGAAAATTATCCAAGAGTTAAAAGTTGACATCATAATTTTCATTTCATACTGTGTATAAAAAAGTAAAACATTTTCAAGTAATAAATGTATTTTACATGTACATATACATGAATGAAAAGGAATATTCAAGAGCACAAAACAAGTGACACAAGAAGAGTTTTCTTTACATTTGATATACGGTACTGAACATGTACATCTACATGTACTTTGGACTTACATGTACATACATGTACATTAGGCAAAGAAAATTTATGTGGACTATTTATAACAAGTAATAGTATTTACAGTGCACCAGTGTTGGGTACCTCGAGATCGATTTTGATCTCGAGACCAGTCTCGAGATTGGCATCAGTAACCTCGATCTTGTTCTTGATCTCGAAGGTGTTGGTCTTGATCTTGATCTTGATCTCGATCTCGGAGCTTCTGTTCTCGGAATTTTCGCTCGAGATCGCTCGAGATCAACATTGTTATTACGTAAATTATCAAACGAAAAAGCTTTTAAAATCGTTCACCAATCGGCGCAAATACGACTCAGTGTTGCGTACCTTGAGATCGGCATCAGTAACCTCGATCTTGATCTCGATCTCGGATATATCTGATCCTGATCTCAGATGTTCTAATCTCGATCTTGATCTCCGACCCTCTGGTCTTGGACCCAACACTGATATCTGATCTTTATCTCAGATGTTCTAAACTCGATCTTGAGCTGCGGATCTTGATCTGGATCTGGATCTCGGACTGTTTGATCTTGATCTTGATCTTGATCTTGATCTTCACCCCCTGGTCTTGGACCCAACACTGCAATGCACTATCGATCTAGTAAAATATTGTGAGGTGCAGAATTGAATAATAATGGTAATGATGATGATTATAATTAGGCCTGAGTCGAGTCGGTCGGTCCACCGGCGCCCGACTGATGCAGCCGGTCACCGGTGCAATTTCATGCACACCGGCGGACCGATGAAATAAAGAAATACATAAGAAATTCACAGTGTCAAAGACTTTGAAAATTAACCAGTTTTAAGAACTAAATTTCCTTATTTATATTAAAACTTTCACATGATATTAAATTTCAATCCTTTAATCAACCAAGTGGGACTATGGAAATAAGATCACCGAGCAAGATTTCTCAATTTTTTGCTTGAATTTATTGGCCCGTATTATTATTGAATTCTGTGTGCGCGCTGCTGATACGATTCTGCACCCCTTGCCCCGAGATGGCGCTAACTCCAGGCTAACTCTAGTGGAGTAATTACGAGTTGCAAACAAACAGATAAAAGATGGCAGCGCCCATACAGAATGCAACAATATCATAATGTTATGGGCCGATAAATTCAAGCAAGAAAATTGAGAAATCCTGCTCGGTAATCTTATTTCCATAGTCCCACCTGGTTGATTAATGGTTTGAAATTTAATATCATGAGAAAGTTCTAATACATGTAGATATTAAAGGGAATTTAGTTCTTAAACTGGTTGATTTTCAAAGTCTTTCATTAACCCTTTCAAGACAGGAATTATTTAAGGGCTAAATTGATCACATTTTGTTCTCCAAATTGGCAACAATAATATTTTTCGTTTAGTGCTACATGGTTCTAACAAAATGTAGTGTCTTTGAAAACAATATACATCATTAGAAACTTGGTCAAAAGTTGAAAAAATTGCCAATTTTGATAAAAAATAGTGATTTTGAACCTCTCAATGTGTTGCCGATTTAAGGATTATGAAGCTTATTCTCCTTTTTAAAATTCCTGGCATCAAACGCAATATGGTCATGCAACAAAAATGGACACAGTGTGTGCGGAATTTTTGCTCTTTCTCCTCATGCATCTGGTATATTTTTTAGGGCTCTGAATCAAAAGTTATTGAGCCAAACCACAAAATGTGGTCAATTGTCTCGAAAGGGTTAACACTGAATTTCTTTATGTACCGATATTTCTTTATTTCATTGGTCCGCCGGTCTCCGCCGAAAAATCACCGGCGGGCACGGTCAAAAAAAACCCTGTTATGACTCAATCCTAATTATATTGTTACTGAATGGTACATGTACATATATACATGTACATGTACATAGTGAATGCAAGTACATGTACCACCCAGCCATGTACATGTACATGTACGTCATGCAATGATCCTCTTGATGTTCACTATTCACTCCAGGTGATAGTTGTACAATACATGCGCAGGCGACAATAGACCTGTTCTCAAATATATTCAAGTTCTATGCATACTTTTAAAACAAAGGTTGTTCTTGACAACCTGAAAGCTTGTCAGAGGCTTGTCAGACATAGCAACAAGTAATGTCATGCAAACTGGATTCCAAGTATTGTAGTTCATTCATTAATGACAGGCTATTAATGGAATACCTCGTTACTACATGTAGGTCCCCAGGAAAGAAACATCCATAAATTTGAATAACTTTGTGAACAGGTCTATTGCTCCACGTCAGTATACTAACCAAACTCTAAACTTCAACCCTGGACCAAACACTGTACCTAACCCTAACTCTAAACCTAAATCTAACCCGAAACACAATTCTATCCCTAACCCTAACCCTACACCTTTGACAAAATAAAACCAAGAGTAATGTAAACCAGTTTGTAATGAGTACATGTATCTACGGGGGGAGGCAGAGAGGGCACGTGCCCTGGCGGTACTTTAAGGGGGCGCAAAAAACTCAAAAGAGAGAAAGAAAAGGGAGAGAAATACAAGAAAATTTATGGTCTTTGAGGGTTATTTGCACCCCAGTCAAGGACAAAATGCATAAGAAATGGTGTTTTATAGAGTTTGAAAATTTTCTTAAGCTCGGTCACGTCGCTCCCTTGCATAATTACGTTCAGGATTTAGCTATTGAGCCTGATCGGTTAAGAGTGAGCATTGGGGTGAAAATTTAATTTTCAGATTTTTATGATGAAATCACTTTCAGGTTTTTCATTAATATCTAAAGTTACTAAAATTCACGTTTGTTTAATTGACAAGGTCGGGAAAGTCATTGGATTGGCCCATTTTTCAACAGGGGTAATGAACACTAATGTCACGGAACGGACATTTTCTAGAAAGACTGAGTTGGTCCTAGTTTCATACTCTCTAAACTTTCTTAAGTTTTGTTAGCAAATAATTATAGATCAAACACCATTCCATTGAAAACAAAAAAATATTTGAAAATATTTGTACAGAAATGGTCGTGCTGCATGGTCATTCACATCTTGATGCAAATTTGTCCGTCCGTGACAGAAAAAAATTGTTAAAGTTTTTTTTTCCATTGGTGGGGCAAAAATGAAAACAAAAACCATGCTGAGCTATCTCACTAGCTAGAAACCTATCTCACTAGCTAGAAACCTATACCATGTATAAATAAAACCTTGATCAATTAAATATACATATACTAAAAATGAATTTGAAAACTGTCACGGACGGACACTAATTTTGTCACGGACGGACAATGCAATATACTGAAATGGTAAATGCTGTGAGATTTCAAATTCAGTGAATTGTTTGATTGTTTATTGGTTCATGGAACATATTTCATCCAAAATATCACATACAGTGAAACCTGTCTATAAAGACCGCTCAAGATAGACAAGAAAACTGTCTTTACGAGCAGGCGGTCTTTAAGTACAGGTTCCTTTAATACATGTTTCAATGAGAAACAGTTTTAAAGGGAAACAAAAATTGTGGTCTTTATAGACAGGTAGTCTTTCTATACAGGTGGTCGCTAAAACAGGTTGGACTATATATGGTATTGTGATCCCAATATGAATGCAAAAATTACCCCTCACCCCACCCCAATTTTTTTTTCTTTTTCAAGCTAATAAATGTCATAAAAACCTAATGATTTTTGCTATGACTCTAATGGGAGCCAGCCTGCATTGTCAGTCTGCAAAAGACATCCATTACAGGTGTTTACAGAAGATGAATACTTATTTTCTTACTTATTTATTTATTAATATTATTATTGCTATTATTTTAGCTGATATTTTTGGTCATCAGCAACGTGTAAAAGTTTTATATTCAACATTGATACCGAAGCTTGATCAGTATTCAAATTAAATTACAAGTTGTGCTTGAAAATTATAAACATTGGAGGTCAGATGTGGTATCAGACTGCAAGAGCCATGTTTAGACTCTATTTTGTAAGAATGCTTTGAATTAGTTGTAACGTTTAAGACAGATAAAGATTTTTTGTAGTTCAGGATCATACACAGCCAAAATTTTTTTAAAAATTTTGTAATCACATGACATAAGAAGAAACCTTTTTAGACACTATATGATATTAAATGCTCATAATTGAATTGGTTGCATCAACCCTGAAACAGTTTATTTATGGGGAAGGGGGTCAGAAAGTTATAATATATGACTTAAACTAGTCGTGTTGGGCAATCCCTCAACTAACAGGACATAATTAGGCTCTATGGGCTTTATACACTCAACTGTTGCCATTAGGGCCTTTGTCCAGAAAGCCAACATTGTTCTTAAAGTGATAGACACATTACTGAAAAAGTGAACTATGGTATGAGAAAGATTTAGAGTTAGACAATGATCTGCATTTCATGATTTGGTTTTCACCCTCTTAAACAGAAGTATAAAAATATATGAGATGTTATAAAGAGTACTGGTATGTGATGTTGTAAACCAGATGAGAAATTTTACTTCCTATAATATGATAATGATCAGTCACACATAATCCTATTTCTATATTACCTCTATGTTTGAAACAAAATATATGACTTTTGAGCTGTAAAGTAAATTAAAATACTAAATATTGATGTTTGATTTCAGTCCACCTACATGTACATGACTGTCATGTAAAGGTTACATTTTGAAAGCTTACATCACATTCTTCTCAACATGTTCACTTTGGTCTGTAGCATATATATTGTGCATGTACAGTTGCACACTACATAAGTACATGCACTTGTACATTGTGTATACACTACAATACAGGCATCCACTTTTGACATAGATTCCACTTATAAACTAAGTTTTTCATGCTAAGTTTTGCTTAATAGTGGAATAAAATCAATTTCAAACAAAAAGCAGAAAGCAAGAAGTACATATGCGCAATTTTAGATAGGAACACATGCAGTTTTTAAGTTGATGTCCGTCCGTGACGCTCAAAATGTCCGTCCGTGACGCCCAAATGTCCGTCCGTGACAAAAAGTTTTCGGACCTCTAGCAAAAGTTACAGCTTGCTTCAAAATTCTATGTATGTGACAGGGAAGTCAATTAACTTGACTAACATTTGCAGTCAAAAAAAATTTGTCAGTGACTGTTTGTTTAGATAGAAAAGACATAAGATTACCGTATAAGTCAAGAAAACCCATTTCTATCTTTGTCGTCCGTGACAATGATATTTAATGGATTCTATTTATAGTAGGTAA